>JAVLUX010000002.1:11562500-11757500 GCA_032164185.1 Moxostoma hubbsi
TCAAGCCGTAATCAGAAATTTAACTTGTGATTTGTGTGGCAATGAACATAACACACAGTTGTTGTGGTGCCTCTAGTGTTCATTTCACCAGGAAACTGCAACGAAAAGTAGAAAGCGGCAATTAAAAGTCAGTTTGCATAAATGTATATAGAGTAATGTTCATTCTATGAGACTAGGTTGCAAATATTACAGGTTACCATTTGTAATTTGTGTCATCTTTATCATAGTAGCCTAAGGTATGTTCTGAACATTGTCATTGTTGAAACAATGCTATGGGCATGTGCAATACAGATATAGAGAATGTGTAAGACTGTTATGATATGTTGATGCATTCCCTTACAAAAATCGAGAGTTCAATGGAAATTTGCAGCAAAGCTGCTGCAAATTCTCCACTGATTATTTTTACATGCAAATGAGCTTGTGATTCACTGCAAATGTTTGCCAGAAGTTTGCAGCTCTTCACCGGAAGTGGTGAACCTGCAGCAAACCTTTGGCAACAATGGATAATTTGCTGCAAGGTTGCCACAAAGCTCATTTACATGTGAAAATGATCAGTGGCGAATTTGTTGTAAATTTGAAATGAACATGTAGAACAGTTCATTTTCACGGGCAAGGAAGAGGCGAGAAACCGGCTTGACATATAAAATAATAGGTTTAATGAGAAACTCAAAATACAAACACATAAGACAACGGACATGTCCGTGAACGATCTCTCTCTCCCGCACGTCGTCCGCAATCGGCCTTTAACCCTCTCGGAGGCTTGATTAGCCTAATACGGGACCGGGCGTGTTGAGTCACGACCCGGCACCGCCCTCCACCGTGCCACAGAACTCTTGATTTTTGTAAGGGTTGCGTACTTGAGCAGAGCGACACAGTAAACAAACCAGGGCTGGGTTTCCCGATAACATTGCAACTTAAGCTTTATCGATCATCTTTACGATGGAGTAACACCTGTTTCCCAAACCAGCAAGGAAATTGCTCGTTTAAGGTTGAACTTAAGTGCTTCGTTACGGGAGCTGTCCAGTCTAAATTGGTGCTGAACACTTTGACCAGTATGTCCAGGTGTTTGTCTTCTCAAAATTAAAATAAGGTGGAAATACTGACAAACAAGGAAGTTGTACTAGTCGGAACCAGCACAACATTTTTTTAAATTCCATTCAGTTTCCTCGAACAGTCAAACGAATGTTCAATGAATTGGTATTCCACCAAACAAACTCCAGCTGCTAGATGGAACCAGCACAAAAAGGCGCCCAGTTTCCTTGGACGGTCGAGTGTACTGTATTTTCAGTGAGACAAGCTCCTTGGAGGCACGTGAGCAACACACTATCACTTACACTTCCTCAGTCCATCAATTTTATAAAAAACATTGCTTGTTGTGGGCATGTAAATATTTTGCAGCCATCATTAGTATCCATTCTCAATTTGGCCAGAAACATCAGCAAAAATGATCCTCCGTCAATGCAACAGTTTCTTGAAGGAGTGTTACTACACAAAACAAACTTTAGCCACTAAGTGTAACCAAAACAAAAAGAAACAAAATGGCGCCCAGCTTCCTCAGACAGTCGAGTCCATGTTCAGCAAGTCAATCCACATGAGAAATACTAAATGCTAACTCACCACATTGACTCTATGAAGCACAGTTCTTGCTGTGGGCATGTAAATATTTTGAGGCCATCCTTGGTATCTATTCGCATTTTGGCCATAAACATCAGAGCAAAAGTGATCTTCCTTTGATGTAAGAGTTTCTTGCATTCCTTGAATTGATCATGTTTCCCCCTTGTCAAATTCGCAAAGTCTGGGAACAATAAAATGCTGTGATTCTTCCAAGAAAGCTTTTCTTTGCTCCTCACGTAACACAAGGTCTTTATCGGGTGATCTCAGAAATTTGGCAAGAATTGATCGGACCTGTCTCCCTCAGTGGATCTGCGAGCCGGGACTCTGTAAGATGGGACTCCATGAGCTCGCTCAATATCCAGCTTGTGGCCTGTTATGTCGAGCAGACTCGGGAAGAGCTCGTCAAGGAATTTCACCATATCTCTGCCTTCTTCATGCTCAGGAATTCCAACAATTTGGATGTTATTCTGTCTAATGTGGTTCTCCATATCCTCCAGTTTTTCCCAAACGTGTTGTAAATCTGCCTTGGTCACTAGCGGATTAGCAGATAATTCCCTATCCGATGACTCCAGATAATCATTCCGTCTCTCGTTTTCCCCGATTCTTGGAACCAACTCAGATAATTTAGTTTCTATCGCTGTAATCAATCAACGTATTACAACGAGATCTTCTAAGTCAGCAACAACTTTCGTCAGCATCACAGACATGCTCGCCAGTTGCCGCTGGAGTCCCTGTTCTGCGAACCTGTCAGAGGTTTAAGCTTGAGCACGTAAGTGTCTTATAATATTTCCAGAGCCCGAGGATTTTGAATTATTTGACATAATGACTTCAAAGAACAGATATATAACAGGGTATATCGAATCTCACCGGTTTATTACATAAAACATTATTAAAAACTAGCAAAGTGTGCAGAGCTCGCCGTTCACACGCTCACACAGAACAGAATTAAAATAATGTGCATCAGTACTGAACTACTCATAGACCTGTTTAAATATTAATCTGGTTAGAGTTCAAGGTACTGTGTACTTGTAGCCTTACTGCCATTATGCATCATGATGTTAAAGACTATAGGAGAGCCGACTTGAACCAGCAATTAAAGGAAGAAGCAAGAGGAGGATGAAGAGAGAGAGAGAGAGAGAGAGAGAGAGAGAGAGAGAGAGAGATAAACACTCTCTTTCTAATCTCCTCTGTTAACCATATTTTAATTATTGCTTAAGGCACATTAATTTAAGCTTTAAACTGGAAGGTCACATTACTCACATTCGTCTTCTTAAATAATCAGTTTAATAAGAACATGTTGTCTTTCTATTGCCATTACAATTATGTTTATAAATGAAGGCTAATATAACACATTTATACCTAATATAGACCTAATTTAGACCTTTAATATAAATTTAGACCAATCACGTCACATGTGCAGACTGCGGAGACTGCCTGTTGATTTCATAGCGATTTTTTCAACACTTTTTCACCCTCTGAAATATTTTACAATGGCTTTTCAATGATCAACACACTTTATTAAATGTACTTAAGATCGGTTCAAAGCTCTCTCTAATTTATTGTCATACTAGAGGGTTTACAAAACTAAATTGCAGAATATTGAAAACTGTTATTTTATGGGATTGGAGACTTGACTGCATTTGCTAACCCTTGACCTGCAACATTGTTGGTCATGTGCATTGTCAGTGACTCTTTTCAATCACTGTTACCTGGAAAATGACAGTCGCATTAAGAACTTTTAAGAACTCTTAAACATCTTGTATTGCTGTGTGTGTGATGAAGTTAAACTTAAATAGCTATTATAGGCGTCTAAACGCAAATTTAGTAGTACATTAAACTCTGATGGGACAAGCAAAGTGATTTGCAGCATTTGTATGGTGGAATTCAGTAATTTGGTGTCATGTTGAAGTATTAAAAATAGGCTACACTGTAATTTTTTGTCTGGACTGGAGAGTATACACCTCGCGTGCAGACCAAACTGGAAATTATTATTTAAATTAAATAAAACATTTAAACTTCGTGAAGAAATGGTTCTAGCAAACAAGTGACAAACTTAAACGGAAGCGGAACACGTGCTCAAGGACCATGATGAACGAATGAATGTCTCTGCTGCTCTCTGGTGGCTGGTAAAAAGAACTGCAATGTCATCGTATTAAAACTCTCTTTTAATAGTGTATCCTCCTCCTCCTCCTCCTCCTCCTCCTTCTTCTTTTTCTTCTTCTTCTTTTCTTCTTCTTTTCTTCTTTTTCTTCTTTTTCTTCTTTTCTTCTTTTTCTTCTTCTTTTTCTTCTTTTTCTTCTTATTCTTCTTTTTCTTCTTTTTCTTCTTTTTCTTCTTTTCTTCTTTTTCTTCTTCTTTTTCTTCTTTTTCTTCTTATTCTTCTTTTTCTTCTTTTTCTTCTTATTCTTCTTTTTCTTCTTTTTCTTCTTTTCTTCTTCTTTTTCTTTTTCTTATTCTTCTTTTTCTTCTTCTTTTCTTCTTTTTCTTTTTCTTATTCTTCTTCTTTTTCTTCTTCTTTTCTTCTTTTTCTTCTTTTTCTTCTTCTTTTTCTTTTTCTTTTTCTTCTTTTTCTTCTTTTCTTCTTTTTCTTCTTTTCTTCTTTTTCTTCTTCTTTTCTTCTTCTTTTCTTCTTATTTTTCATCTTCTTCTTCTTCTTTTCCATTATTTTTTTAATTAGATAAGTCCATATGTATGATTTCTTTGATTAAAACAGTGATGGTGGTTATAAAGCGCATAACTGGTAATCAGAAGGTTGCTGGTTCGATCCCCACAGCCACCACCATTGTGTCCTTGAGCAAGGCACTTAACTCCAGGTTGCTCCGGGGGATTGTCCCTGTAATAAGGGCTCTGTAAGTCGCTTTGGAGAAAAGCGTCTGCCAAATGCACAAATGCATAAATCATTTAATAATTTAAGAAAAAAAATAAAAAAGTATAAATAAAAATTTTAAGAATCTGAACCAAATCATGTGGCTTTAAAGAGGGTGTAAAAGATATTAGCACTAACTAATTTTTTATATGAGATATGGAATCAAATTCAGGTTTGTTGAAACCCCAGAGTGGTTCAAAGGGTCACTATTAGGGCTCCACGGAAACATTTAGAGAAAAAATGTGTTTATAAAGAAGCCCAAAACAGAGTAAGATATCAACGCATAATTTATCAAAGTCAATCCCAAACATCAAAAACAATTTGGTTTAATGACAATGAGCACCGTTTTACGGTGTCTCTCTTCTTCTCTTTCCTCAGACGTGCTGTTTCAGACCAGTCTCAGAAGGTGCACATCAGTCTTGCTTTGGCCCTCATTCTGCTGAATGTGCAGTTTCTCCCAAACCACTTATTTGCAGAATCATCTTCCTATGAAGTATGTGTATGCATCGCAATCCTGCTTCACTACTCCCTTTTGGCCACCTTCACATGGACAGCCATCGAGGGCCTTCACCTGTACCTGCTGCTGGTGCGAGTCTTCAACATCTACATCAAGAGATACCTGCTTAAACTAAGTCTGGTGGGATGGGGTGAGTTCTTTCAGAGCAACCCTTGTCATAATTTAACAAAACATATTTTATTAAAGTGTTTCAGTAGATCTCTGTTTTTTCCTATATGTACCAAGCATATTTATTGTGCTTGCTTTAAAAGAGGTGTATCGTCTCATTATTGAATTTAAAAATCATCAGCTGTGCCATAATAATTCAATAACATTATAACATAGTTCACCCAAAAATGAAACTTCTCTCATCATTTACTCACCCTCATTGACATCCCAGATGTGAATGACTTTCTCCTGCAGAACACAAATGAGATTTTTCAGCTCTGTAGGTCCAATGCAAGTGAATGGTGACTAAAACTTTGAAGCTCCAAAAAGCACATAAAGGCAGCATAAAATGAATCCATATGATTTTAGTGGTTTAATCCATGTTTTATGAAACGAACCAATCAGATTTGTGTGAGAACAGACCAAAATATAACTCCTTTTTCAATGTAAATCTTGCCATTGCAGTCTTTAGGCATGATCATGATTTCAAGCTTGATTACACTTCCTAGTGCTTGACTCGTGCACATAGCTCTAGATGGTGCTAGGAAGTGTAATCGAGCTTGAAATCATGATCTCCGTGGAGACTGCTGATGTCATGATTTATAGTGAAAAATTAGTTATATTTTGGTCTGTTCTCATCCAAAATCGATTGGATCTCTTCAGAAGACATCTTCATTTATGTTCTGGTGAAGAAAGAAAGTCATACATATCTGGGATGGCATGAGGGTGAGTAAATAATGAAAGAATTTTCATTTTTGGGTGAACTATTCCTTTAATGAAAAACCCAATGATGTTCTCAGTATGGTCATATCTTCCTCAGGTTTCCCTGCTGTGGTTGTTGCACTGATACTCAGCATTGACCAAAAAGCATATGACCGAGTGACTCTGAATTCCACTGAAGTGAATGCTCCCTCCTCCATCCATATGTAAGCAAATGTGGACATATGCAGTTGTATAGTCTCTGTTCTATGAATACTAGAATGTCATTTATAATATCCAGCAGTAGTTGCTCTGTGTGGAGATAATATAGCTATAGCCAATAGATTGCAACGTCAACATTTTCATAAAACAGTTAAAACTTTTGACTTTTACGTCGAAAGGAGTCAGTTGAGGTGGTTTGGGCATCTGGTAAGGATGCCCCATGGGCGCCTCCCTAGGGAGATGTTTCAGGCATGTCCAGCTGGGAGGAGGCCTCGGGAAGACCCAGGACTAGGTGGAGAGATTACATCACCACACTGGCCTGGGAATGCTTCGGGGTCCCCCAGTAAGAGCTGGTTAATGTGGCTCGGGATAGAGAAGTTTGGGGCCCCCTGCTGGAGCTGCTGCCCCCGTGACCCGACTTCGGATAAGCGGTTGAAGATGGATGGATGGATGGAGTTAAAAGACTTTTTGAAATTTCCTTTTAAAGACTGATTAAAGGAATATTCTGGGCTCAATACAAATTAAGCTCAATCGGCAACATTAGTGGCATAATGTTGATTACCGTATCGTCCTTTTCTTTAAAAAAAAAAAAAAAAGCACAAATCTGTGTCATTGTGAGCAGAAATGTGAAGTTTATAATTTTATAAAAGCACACATTAATTCTTCTTTTAAAACTTGTGTATTATTTGAGCTGTACCATTGTTTAACGTTGTGTAACGCTGCCTGTTGCAGACGGCATGCTGCATGAGTGTTTGTAGCTTGCTAGTCTGCTTAGCATTGCTTATTCTTATACGTTCATTGTTATATCATTTGCCATTTTACCGCATGCTTCAGGTTTTTCTTCTTTTCTACTGTTTCACCTGTGTGTATTTACTGCGCGCTCCCTTTTCTTATTTTTTTCTTTCTTTTTCCGCTTGCCTACATCTCACGTCCCGACTGCATGCATTCGTTTTCTCCACTGTGTTTTACATGTATTATTGTATCAATCTCAAACATCTGCTGATTCAGAACAACATCGATCTCAAACATTTGCCGCTCAAGAACAACAACAACAAACAATTGTGGTAAGTCATGGCATCCGTTCATGTTATTGCTTCATGCATTACGTTCCACATGTTTACTATAGCTTCTTCCATCAGCTGTGAGCATGTGATAAATGTAAGGAATTAATCAAGCTGACGGAGAGGATTAATGAGTAAGAGACACATCTGAATGCTAGTGGAGGTCAGTGAGAAAGTGAAGTGAGTAGATACTGTTTTGGATGCAGGTAGTACAGCGAGCAACAAAAACATTTTGGTTCCAGCTGAAGAGCCCCAACAACAGGGCGATTGGGTGACAAAATATCACCACTCTCCCATTCCTGTTAAGGATTCCAATCTATTCTCCCCAATCAGTGATGCACCCACTGAGAATCATGTTGAAAGAGTCTTAATAATTGGTGATTCTATTGTAAGGAATGTGGAATTAGAGACTCCAGCCACCATTGTTAAATGCATTTCATGTTCCAGAGCATCTGACATCAGATCACATTTACAAGTGCTGGCTAATGCTAAACACAGATTTTCTAAAATTGATATTCGTGTCAGCAATAATGATGTCCAGCTTCGCCAGATAGATATCACTAGAGATAATGTTAAAGAGGTGTGTGAACTTGCAAAAACGATGACAGACACTGTAATATGCTCTAGCCCCCTTCGTGATTGTTGTGTTGATGAAGTTTATGTTAGATTATTGTCACTGAACGGCTGGATGTCTGAGTGGTGTCTGGAGAATAGTATTGGATTTATAGACAATTGGAAGAGTTTTTGGGGTAGACCTGATCTGCTAAAGAGAGACAGACTCCATCCCACCAGGGAAGGTGCACTCTTCTGTCTAGGTAATAACAATAGTATATGACTAACTGGGGCCCAGGGAAGGAAGCAGACAATCTGCTAGCTGCCTTGAGACTTCACACAGGCCACATAAACTACAACACATAGAGATATTATCACCTAGATATCTCATAGAGACTGTGTCTGTTCCCCGAACTACCAAACACTAAACTCTGAATAAAAACAACTTGGAAAAAAGCACACAAAAAATAAGATAAACATCATATAAAGGTAGGGCTACTAAACATCTCTTTCTATCAAAGCACTAATTGTAAATTAAATCATTACAGATCATAGTTTGGATGTGCTCTGTTTGACTGAAACCTGGCTTAAACCAAATGAACATATTAGTTTAAATGAATCTACTCCCTCAGGTTATTGTCATAAAATTGAGTGTCGTCTGAAGGGTGGAGGAGGAGGTGTTGCTACAATTTACAGTGAAGTTATTGGTGTTACTTATAGGACAGGATATAAGTTTAAGTCTTTTGAACTAGTAATGCTTAATATGACACCGTCAGATATAAATAAAAAATCTCTGTCATCTTTTGCCCTTGCTACAGTGTATAGATCACCCAGGCCTTACACTGGTTTCCTTGGTGAATTTGCACATTTTATATCAGATCTAGTAGTTTCTGTGGATAGAGCTTTACTTGTTGATGACTTTAACATTCACATAGATAATGAAAATGGCACATTGGGATTAGCATTTATCGATATTCTCAACTCTCTTGGAGTCAGACAAAATGTAACAGGACCAACTCATTGTCATAATCATACACAAGATTTACATGTATGCATTTGGCAGATGCTTTTATCCAAAGCGACTTATAGTGCACTTATTACAGGGACAATCCCCCCGGAGCAACCTGGAGTTAAGTGCCTTGCTCAAGGACACAATGATGGTGATTGTGGGGATCAAACCAGCGACCTTCTGATTAACAGTCATGTGCTTTAGCCCACTACACCACCACCACTCAATTTAATTTAATTCTGTCATTTGGAGTTGATGTTGATACTATAGAAATTCTACAGCAGAGCGATGACATCTCAGATCATTACCTTGTCACTTGTTTGCTGCGATCAGCTAATGTAATCTTCACCATGCTATCGTTCAGGTAGAGCTATTCTTTCGTCCACTAAAGATAGCTTCACTAATATTCTTACAGAATAGTTTTACATACTCAGTACGCCAAAAAGTCTAGAAGAACTTAATGTAAAAATAGAAAGTATAAATACAGTCTTCTCTAGCACTCTTGATATTGTTGCCCCCTTTGCTTAAAGAAAATTAAAGAAAATAGCCTCACACCATGGTACAATGATCACACTCATGCTCTCCAGAGAGCAGCTCGGAAAATGGAGCGCAAGTTTGAACAATATAAAATTAGAGGTATTTCGTGTTCTCAGTGTCTTGTAATTTTCTTCATGAGCAACTTCAATCCTCGCTGTCATAGGTCATGAAGAGCTAGCAAAACTTATCAAAAAATCAAAAGCCACAACATGTATGATAGATCCAATAAGCTCTTAAAAGAGGTATTCCCTGAAATCTCAGAAACTCTTCTTAATATTATTAACTCCTCGCTATCCTTAGGACATGTCCCAAGAAACTTTAAAATGGCAGTTATCAATTATGAAGAAGCCACAGCTTGATCCTACAGAATTGGCTAATTACAGACCGATTTTAAATCTACCATTTATGTTGAATATACAATAAAAGGTAGTGTCCTCCCTACTACATTCATTTCTACAGAGAAATGGAATATATGAAGAATTTCAGTCAAGATTTAGGCCACATCACAGTACAGATGACTTGCTCTTATCATCTGATTGTGGCTGCATTTCTCTTCTAGTGCTTTTAGATCTTAGTGCTGCCTTCGACATGATAGATCACGACATTCTCTTGAATAGGCTGGAAAATTATGTTGGCATTAGTGGACTTGCATTAGCATGGTTTAGGTCCTATTTATCAGACAGCTACCACTTTGTATATGTAAACAAGAAATTGTCAAATCAAACAAAAGTTAAGTGTGGAGTGCCACAGGGATCAGTTTTAGGACCTCTGCTTTTCTCCTTATACAGTATATGCTTCCACTGGGAGATATTATCAGGAATCATGGAATAAGTTTCACTGTTATGCCGATGATACCCAACTTTATATTTCTTCTAAACTCAACGAAAATTCATAATTCTCCAAATTAGCAGAGTGTATCAATGAAATAAAAAATTGGATGGCCAGAAATTTCCTTCTTCTCAATTCCGACAAAACAGGGGTACTAATGATTGGACCAAAAACCTCTAAAATAAGCTGCAAAAATATTATTTGACTCTCAATGGATGAATTGCTACGTCATCTTCTACAGCAAAGAACTTAGGTGTTATATTTGATACCAATCTGTCCTTTGAAAATCAAATTATCAATGTTTGTAGAACAGCATTCTTCCACCTCAGATATATTGCTAAATTAAGGCACATGCTCTCTGTTGCTGATGCCGAAAAACGAATTAATGTGTTCATGACCTCAAGACTAGATTATTGTAAGGCATTACTGGGAGGATGTCCAGCAAGATCAATAAATAAACTTCAATTGGTTCAAAATGCAGCAGCCAGAGAGCTGATGAGAACCAAGAAATATGATCATATTAGCCCCATTTTATCATCGTTATATTGGCTACCTGTTAAATTTCATATAAATTTTAACATTCTGTTAACTACATACAAAGCTTTGAATGGTCAAGCTCCGCAGTACTAAAGTGACCCCCTGTCACGCTGTATTCCATTACATTCACTACGATCGCAAAATGTTAATAATTTCAAGCATATCAAAATCCACAAAAGGAGGTAGATCCTTTTCATACTTGGCTCCTAAACTATGGAATAGTCTCCCTTAAGTATCGACTAAAGACTCATATATTTAGCCAGGCATACACATAATTTATCCTTAAACTCACAATTTAGTTAGGTCTGCCGGAACCAGAAACATCCATCTTGATCTATAACTCTGCATAAAATTAAATGACATCTACACTAATATAATTTTTTTGTTTCCATGTCTCAGCCTTGGGACTCCTATCCTGAGGCCACCAGAGCTGGCCAGATCCAGCTCCGTTCCTGCTTGGTGTCAGACTCCACTGCTTCGTGAGTGTTGATGACTAAATGCAGCCTGTGCCAGCCAAACATCACTTCAGTCTATTATGATGGACTTCAGAGGATGAACTGATGCCAACTCCAGCTATAAGACATGGGATACTTCATATGCCATTGTCTGAACCTTGGACTTAGGATGGAACCCTCCGAACCTCACCGAAATGACCTGCGGGTTGAACTGCGATGCACCTTATTAATCTCTGCCTGTATCACTTCGGTCTATTGATGGACTACAATCTTGAAATGGAATACATAGACTATCAATTAATTGCCAACAAAAGCCTTCATCGGCTGATTAACAAACTAACAAAGGACATTGCATCAATGTGAACTTCTGCAGTTAATACAGGATTGACTTCAAAGACATTAGTCATTAATCTTAAAAAAAAAAAAAAAAAAAAATTTTTTTAAATAATAGGCTTTAACGTGTACTTAATTTATACATATTAAACCATGACTTGCACTGCACATAAATAGCTAATATTGGCATTATATTGGCACATGTTGTTTTGCTAGAGGGGAACTGGCCCCCACAGTGAGACTGGTTTCTCCCAAGGTTGTTTTTCTCCATTAATCAACATATTCTGGAGTTTTGTGTTCCTTGCCACAGTCGCCTTCAGCTGCTCACTGGGGTTATAAATAATAATTATTTTATTTCTATCCACATTTTACAATCATATTTAATCAAACTTTATAGAATCCAGAATATTCCTAAAAGAGCAGCTGTGTTCTATGGAACTGATGATGTAATAGGCAAAGTCATACAAATGTTTCCTTTTACAATTACCATTTGATTTGAAAATTGTTCTTTTTTGAAAAGTCATTGTTTAATGTATCATTAGACTTTTAACTGTCGTTTTAACTATCCATTTACAAATTGAATTGTATCAGTATATTCATTCATACTTTGATTTCATTCTCCCCTGTTTCTTTGCCCACAGGTGTTATGTCTCTAATGAGCTGGTAAAGATCGTGACAACAATTGGCTTTTTTGGTATGGTGTTTTTGTTTAACATCTCAATGTGGCTGACTGCCTTATGGCGGATCCTCTCAGTGGGTTCAAATCATCAAGCATTCGCACAGAAACACAGAGCCAAAAAAGACATCTGTACAATGCTTGGCATTACCTGTCTGTTGGGCATCAGCTGGGGTCTGGTGTTCTTCTCCTTTGGCAGTATCAGCACAGCAGGCCTTTACCTCTTCTGTGTCTTCAATTCACTTCATGGTGAGAGAACTTTGTGCAAATCTAAATAAGAAGATATCTGACTAATTTTATCTGTCATTTCTGTTTTCATTTCCCTGATAATTTTGAAACATAATGTATGTGTGTGTGTGTGTGTGTGTGTGTGTGTGTGTGTGTGTGTGTGTGTGTGTGTGTGTGTGTGTGTGTGTGTTTTTAAAGAAATTATACATCTTATTATATTAATTATTATTATATAACATTATATTAATATTTTTAGGAAGTTAAACATTATATTTTAAATAGGGATGTGCATTGTTATTTAGTTACCTATTTTCTAATACCAAAATCACTATTCGGATAGTCTACACGTGCATTAGAGATCTTAGAGAGGATGTTCACGCATGTTTTTGCATGTGTCTGCACAGTTTTTCAATGGTCTTCTATGTAAACACTCGCTGGACAGGCGGGACACGCTGACTGTTGTGTCAAATCTCACTGTTTTTTTAAACTTGGCAGGGTGTCTCAATGGCTGTCTTGCACTCATGCCAAGTTAAATAGAAATTACATTTTTATAAGCTCATCTCGAGACCTGGGTTCTGTTTTATTTGTTGTGCTTCTAGCTTTTTAGCGCATGTGTCAAAAAGATTGAAAATTATGTAGTTCAGGTGTCAAAGAGGACTTCATGTGACTGTTCTTGTGACACTGTTACACATGATTACAGATTGTGGTAAGTGGATAAATGGTAAGAGGTGTTTTGGAAAGAGATGGCGTGGCTAATCAACAGCTAAGTGTAGAGGAAGTTCCTGAATGGCTGAAATTGCTTACAGCAACTTTATGTGATTTTCTGACAGTGTATGCATGTGTCAGATGGAAACTGCTGGTGTGTTTATTACGAGAAAGCTGCTTAAATCTTCCTTGGTCCTGACAGTCAAGTTTCACAGTAGACCTCACTGGATCAAATTGACCCAGCATTATTAATTTCAACTCAACATCTGAATTTACCAATTTTCTCCCCAACAACTGATCATAAATCACTAACCTACTAATTTCCTAGGGCATATTACAGTCATTTTTGGTATAGTCAGTCAAATATTGTATGCAAAACAAAAACAATGAGTCATACACTGTAAATACCAAGGGCTGTATTTTCATGAGTGCGTGAAGCGCAGCATTACATGCATCGGTCATGCACTAAGTTTATCCAATTTTCGTGAGAGCGCTAGTTCTAAGCACAATGTTCATGTCAGCGCAAAGCGCAAGTGGGCATAGGTGGGAATGTTTGCGTTATCTGTGAGTGTATGCACACAAACTGTGGGTGTTTTGTATGTAAATTGCAACTTGCTATATTCCTGAGAAACAGGTCATTGCACTTAGACGATTCAGAGGCAGGTCTGTTTTCATTGCAAGGTCTAAACTCAGATCCTGCATTTGCAGTTTGTAGATTCCACCAGCAGGTGGTAATAAAGTTCATTACTAAACCCTGAATATACAGTAGAACATCAAATTATGTCCCTGACAATTGCTGTCATAGCCATTTTTATGGCTCCATCCTGTGACTGTCTGTTCTACGCACATCAGCACTCTTACAAACCTGTAAGGATGCCAGTAAATGCGCCATATAGGCCGCTACCTACAGGAGAAACTTGGATGTGCTTGGACTGCTTTCTCTTAATAGTAATAGGTGAGTAAATGATGAGTGAATTTAAATTTTTGGGTGAACTGTCCCTAGTTCACCCAAAAATTTAAATTCACTCATCATTTACTCACCCTCATGCCATTCCAGATATGTATGACTTTTTTTCATCTGCTGAACACAAGTGAAGATTTTTAGAAGAATATCTCAGCTCTGTAGGTCCATACAAGGCAAGTTAATGGGCGCTAACATTTTGAAGCAGCAAAATCCACATTAGGCCAACATAAAAGTAGACTCCAGTAGTTAAATCCATGTCTTCAGAAGTTATATGATAAGTGTGAGTTAGAAACAGATCAACATTTAAGTCCTTTTCTCCTCTCTGCTCAGTCCATTTCCACTTCAGTTTCACTTTCCCATACTACTTCTTCTGTTTTTGGTGATTCACAGTCTTAATGCACATTGCCCCCTACTGGGTAGAGAGGAGAATTTATGATAAATATGACTTAAATATTTATATGTTTCTCACCCACACCTATCATATCATTTCTGAACACATGGATTTAACCACTGGAGTCATATGGATTACTTTTATGCTCCCGTTATTTGGATTGTGGAGATTTCAGGAGGGTGAGTAAATCATGAGATTATTTTCATTTTTGGGTGAACTAACACTTTAATCCCTTAAATGGCATAAAGAAAACAGCATTCTTGTTTACGTGACATTTTAGGATGCAACTACGCATGTAAAAAAACAGCAATAAACCATTTTCTTAAATGCATGTAAACGTGGCGACTGGGGTTGCATCAGGTTTCACTGGTTTTCAGCATCTAAATGTAGTTTGAAATTTAAAAAAAACGTGTCTCAAGACCTCTACACTCTGTTGACCTCGACACTCTGTGCAGCTCTTTGATCAGCTGTCGATTTGTTGTAGTGCTGCTCATTGTCTATATGGCTGGAGCTGCGCTTACTGCCCCCTGCTGATTGAGACTTGCAAAAGCAGGTGGAACTTCAAGCTAGTAAAATTCCTTATTGTGGTGGCATGATTTATTGCGTTAATTTTATTGCGTTACAATTTGTTATTTTTATATATATAACTTATTCCACTGAATTAATATATTAAACGGATAACTTTCATTTTTTCTGTGACAAAACACTACACTGCTGTTTAATTCAAGTATAAGAACATCTGTGAATGGTTTTGGCACAGTTTCTAGATGACTTGTACTGTATATTTCTTCCAGGATTCTTCCTTTTCCTCTGGATCCTCATATCCAAATGCCAGACCAGGGAAGTCACTACAACTAACTCCACCATCTCTACCACACAAACCAGCAGCAAATGACATGCAAGGCTTTTTATCTAACTATTAGGGTGAAAGGTGCTCAGGCTTGCTCACATGCATGCTTGCACAGATATCAGTCAATATTAAACATTTACTTGATTGTATGCTTACTGTCTGTTGTTAGTATAGCAGCTGATGTGAAATACTTTTGGGGAAGTTGAGATGTCCTGCGGTGCGACATGCAATCCATCTTAAAATGTTTGAAACATTATTTGGCTAATTTTTATATTATTATTTTTGCATTATTTTCTTTTATCGTTATTTTACAGTTTATAGCATCATATGAAGATTGAATATGAACAGAGTGGAGTGGTAGTGGCGTAGTGGCTAGAGCGCAGGGCTGCTAATCAGAAGGTCACTGGTTCAAACCCCACAGCCACCACCATTGTGCCCTTGAGCAAGGCACTTAACTCCAGGTTGTTCTGGGGGGATTGTCCCTGTAATAAAGGCTCTGTAAGTTGCTTTGGATAAAAGCGTCTGCTAAATATGTAAAAATAAATGGAACTCATGGACATGTCAACTTCCCATTTTCCTATAAATAGAGGAGTGAGTTTATTTGCAATGTATCTAAAGTCTTTTTTTATCTATTCTTATTTCTGTGTGTCTGTTTTACACATGATGTTTTGTTACATTTGCATTTTAATGTAATACATATAATAAAGCTTTGTTTTTAACAAATGCTGTTGTCTCTGAAGATGCTTGTTTGTTCAGTTCATTGATGGTAACAGAAATTGACTTTCAAAAATAACCCCATCTTGGAAAATATTCACTGTAACTGCATGATTTACATTTTTTTAAATAAACCAGGGATGAGCCGGAATATTTAACCTGTATTGAACCCGGAGCGTTCCTTAAATTTCAGTAGGACCAGAACCAAACCGAAGGTGATCCATTAATTGAACCAAAGTGATCCATTAAGATCAGCACTATTGGTATGATGTATACTTCTTTGCTTTTATGCAGTGATGAGGCTGAAAAGACCAGCTTACTCCACATTTCCCATGGTGGTTCAGGCTGGGTTATGCTGGATTTGTGCTGGTATAGCCGATGAACTAGCAAGGTCTTTTGGGTGAAGCTGGTTGACAAAGGAAGTCTTGCTGGTTAAAATTCTTAAGAAATCTGGTGTGCACACCAACATCCAAAAAACAACATATGTTGGTCTTTTCAATTGGTGACTAATACAGTTGTGAGAAATAACACAGTTAACTTCCAAAGTAAAGTGCATTTGGGAACTAGAGGTTAATGCTAGATGGTCACTTTTGTTCTGCAAAACTCTCACAAGAAAATCTCGCATTTGCTGCTACCAAGAGAACGTTTTAGGCTAGGATGAATTTCCATGGGTTTCTTTGCACGAACATGAGTTACTGTGCCATGTAGCCATGTCTGTAATTAAGAGGATGTGAAATACAAAGGAACAGGCACTTTGTTTCTCTGTTTTATACAAAAGTAGAAGACAGCATTGAGATAAATGCTCAATAAAGTTGGAATGGAAGCTTCATGCTTCTTGAAAACCAAAAAAGGCAGCTTTGGAACATTATAAATAATTGTTCTCTCTGTTCACAGGGTTTTGTGTTTTTATATGGATGTGTGGGACAACAAGCACCTCATTCCAAGAATTAATCCACTACGGACACTTCCAAATAGGGACCTCTCACACAATGTCATGTTATATTTATCTATTTCACAGATATTCAAAGCTGGTAAAATAAAATGTAAACAATTAAAAATAATTAATAATCTGTTATGTTGTACCAAACCTATCTACCATCTTCGAGAATTATTCTGAAAATGACTCGTGACACAAGAGTTTGCACTTTGAGTTCCTAAAAACCAAATGTCTCAACATGAGCTTGTTGGTTTTGTTTTTTGCAAGAGTATTTCCTTTGCTGTTGATGGTCCAACATGTTAAATTTTAAAAAACAGTTCCCCTTCTGTCACTCACTCGACATTGTGTCGAATTAAGCGACACAAGGGGTCTTCCTGGGATGCCAAACGTACCTCTGAACCTGAGAAAAGGCCAATGTCAAGTTGGCAGACAGAATTTGCATGCCCCGCCCCGGACATAGGGGTACAAGGGAAGCGGGGCAGCGAGTGCCAGTCAGAATTTTTCTTCAGAGCCGAACGGTTGTGCAACAGCAAGCTGAGTTCACCACTGTTTCACTCACCTCTACTGGCGATAAGCACTGCTGTTGGATCTACGGCTCGTTTCCAGCTGGCATTCTCTATCTCTAGACGCTGTGCAGTCTACACCCCTGGGCGCTTTGACAGTGCTTTCATTGCCTGAAAGAGTGTTTCTCCTCCTAAAAAGAGTTTATTTCCTCTAAAAGAGTTTGAGTTCCCACTCATAAAAGAGCAATACACAGCAGGCGTTGAACGTCCTTTTCAGGACGTGTCTTTTTAAAGATGTCTTTCCGCCTCTGTGTAGTTCCTGGATGTGTTTGATTTCTCTCCACTTCTGACGGTCATAAAAGCTGCCTCGCATGCCTGGGCTGCGATCACACGCAGGCAGCATTTTATGAATGGTTCATGGTACTCCCCTCAAGAGCCCGTAGAATGACATCATCACTGACCTCGAAAGTCTACAGCGCCACCGGACAGGCCACCTCCACCCTACATGCCATGACTCTCCTGCAAGTTCACCAAGTCAAGGCACTCAAAGATATTTACCTGGGTAGTTCTGACCCCGACGTGCTGCAGGAACTGTGCTCTGCCACCGACCTTGCTCTCAGAGCCACGAAGGTCACAGCGCAGGCACTTGGATGGGCGATGGCCACCCTCATGGTCCAAGAGCATCACCTCTGGCTGAACATGGTCGAGATGCGTGAAGTTGACAAGGCATGCTTTCTCAACTCCCCCGTCTCCCAGCTTGGCATCTTCGGCGACACTGTCGACGACTTCGCCCAGCAGTTTTCGGCGGTGAAGAAGCAGATGGCACATCTTGCTGCGGCACCACTGCTCTTAGTGGGCATCCCAGCTCTCAGTCCCATCGTCGAGCACCTCGCAGGCGGCGTACGCCCCCCCATCTCCAGGACCGCTTCCAGGACCAGGAAAGCTCCGAAGCGATCCTGAGATGGGTGACCCAGGCCGTCAGACGTTCGCTCCGGATCTGGTACCAAGACCACTCTGCCCCCCGGTGGAGGACCGCTATGAGAATCCATGTTTCATTTGCCACACTACCTTCGGGCTGCGGCACCCACATTCTCAATAAAGAGCAATTTCCTCACTCCCTGGGTCATCCAGCGGTTGCATGCTATTCTCACGGCACCCCGGCCCCAAAACTCTACAGTACTGGCTCCCAGGACACAGTTGCCTCACCTCCGGCCCAACGACTGCGCAGCCCCGGGAGGCCAGCACTGACAAGTCTGAAGACGCCTCTCTAGGACCTCTTCCTCAGTCTCTAACCCGCCCGCTGCCGGGTGGGCGGAGCAAGGTAAGTGCTTTGAGTCTTTTCTCAGCACCCAAGCCTCGGGACACTTTTCTGCCTCCCGACGTGCAATTACCTGCTCCCCCCCCCCCCCCCCGCCGCAATGCCCCACCTGGTATGTCAAAAGCGATCTTCCCATTAGTGCCCCTCGCGCAGAGTTTGGATGCATGGCTTTCACTTCCCAATCCATCGTGCTGGCTGGCCAGGACCATCCGACTCGGCTATGCGATTCAGTTCACCCCGTCTCGTTTCAGCGGTGTTCGCTCCACTTCCATGTGAGAAATCCAGCGCCTTACGAGCAGAGATCATGACCCTGCTCCTCAAGGATGTGATAGAGCCTCTCCCTCCAGCCGAGATGGAGAAGGGTTTCTACAGCCCTTACTTCATCGTACCTAAAAAAAAGTGGCGGATTTCGACCAATCTTGGAGTTCTCAAACGGGCCTTACACAGACTTTCATTCAAAATGCTCACGCAGAAACAGATTCTTACCTGCTTTCGACAGCTAGATTGGTTCGCGGCAGTAGACACGAAGGACGTGCACTTCCACTTCTCCATTCTGCCTCAACACCGACCCTTCTTATGGTTCATGTTCAACGGCCAGGCATATCAGTACAAGGTCCTCCCCTTCGGCCTGTCCCTGTCCCCTCGTGTCTTCATGAAGATCGCAGAGGCAGCTCTTACCCCGCTAATGGAAGTGGGCATCCGCGTACTCAACTACCTCGACGACTGGCTCATCCTGGCTCACTCTCAAGAGTTACTGTGCGCACACAGGGACCAGGTGCTCAGGCACCTCAGCCGTCTAGAGCTTCAGGTCAACTGGGAAAAGAGCAAGCTCGTCTCGGATCAGAGCATCTCTTTTCTCGGCATGGAGTTAGACTCAGTCTCAATGACAGCACATCTCACCAACGAGTGAGCTCAGTCAGTGCTCAGGTGCCTCGCTCTCTTCGAGCCCGGCACAGCGGTTCCTCTAGAATAATTCCAGAGGCTTCTGGGCATATGGCATCCTCAGCCGCGGCCGTGCTGCTCGGGTTGGTGCATGTGACACCGCTTCAGCACTGGCTACAGACTCAAGTCCCGAGATGGGCATGGCGCCACGGCACATACCATGTGACAATCACCCCTTCTTGCCATCAGACTTTCAACCCTTGGACAGACCTCTGCTTTCTGTCCCCCTCCACCTTGAAGGTGTACCACGATGCAGTAGATGGCAAGTCCCTAGTTAAGCACGACTTGATTATCAGGTTCCTGAAAGGTGCCCAGAGACTGAACCCTCCCTGGCCTAGCCTATTCCCCTCCTGGGATCTCTCAGTGGTCCTCTCGGGCCTTCAGAGACCCCCCTTCGAGCCACTTGATTCAGTTGAGCTCAAGGCCTTCTCCCTGAAGACGGCCCTCCTGATTGCTTTAGCCTACGTCAAGAGGGTTGGGGACCTGCAAGCGTTCTCTGCCAGCGACACCTGCCTGGAGTTCGGTCCATCACATTCTCACGTTATCCTGAGGCCACGACCAGGCTACGTGCCCAAGGTTCCTACAACCCCCTTCAGGGACCAGGCCGTGAACCTGCAAGCGCTGCCCCGGGAGGAGGCAGACCAAGCCCTTTCGTTGCTGTGCCCGGTACATGCTTTGCGTATCTATTTGGACCACATGCAGAGCTTTAGATGTTCTGAACAGCTCTTTGTCTGCTTCGGTGGATGGCGGAAAGGGAACGCCAGAGGTCAACTCAATGGGTCGTTGATGCTATTTCTTTAGCTTATCACACCCAGGCTGTGCCCGCCCCCTTGCGGGTTCGAGCACACTCTACGAGAACTGTGGCATCCTCGTGGGCACTGGCCCATGGCACCTCCTTAGCAGACATCTGCAGAGCAGCGGGCTGGGCAACACCCAATACCTTTGCCGGATTTTACAATCTCAGGGTTGAGTCGGTCTTGTCCCGTGTTTTGTCAGGTCCGAGCCGGTAGAACTCGGTAACACGGTACAACTGACCGGGTGTTCCGCTTGCACACAGTGCCCTTCACCAAGTTGATCCAGTGCGCCTTCTATCCCAGGTTAGCCACTAAGCGTTGCTCCCTGGATGTTCTCCTCCCTAGCCTTCTGGCATGCGAATTCAGTGGAACAATTCACGTCGAGACCCACTACGAGTCACAGGTGCTCTGTACTGGGGTCGGGCTCAACGGTCTTAGTTCCCTTTTCAGGCAAACTCCCCGTGATGTATTTCCCACAGTACGGTCCCCCTGTCAGCAGACCTGCGTTTCCCTTGGGCAGCCCAGCTGCACCGGTCACCGTGCTTGTAGAGTCCCCCCTCATTAGGCTGGACCTACCACCGCGCTATTTCCCATGTACGGCTTCACAACCCTCGTGGTGTATTTGCTGTCTGTAAACAGCCGTAACTTATTTTTGGCTCCTCAGTGCAAAATCCTGACTGCCACTCGCTGCTCCACTTCCCTTTATACCCGTGTGTCCGGGGCAGGGCATGCAAATTCTGTCTGCCAACTTGACATTGGCCTTTTCTCAGGTTCAGATGTACGTTTGGTGCCCCAGGAAGACCCCTTGTGTCACTTCATTCGACACAATGTTGAGTGAGTGACAAAAGGGAAACTGTTTTTTTAAATTTAACATGTTGGACCATCAACATCAAAGGAAGTACTCTTGCAAAACATTACATTACAATACATTACAATAATGTTAGTGCTAGTATATTTAATTGCTATGTATGTGAAAATTTGCCACAAAAGTTCATTCAATAGTTTTCTGTTTTTTTTTTTATTGATATTTATATTCAAATCTGGATGCATCTTTATTTCTTGACATGACAAATTATTTTGGTTGGTAAGTATAAAAAACCCAAATTAAAGCCTATATCAATGCATCCAGTTTAAGACATCACAGTTTCATGCTTTACTGGGAAATGATGCCAAACGATGTGTCCCATGTTAAACAGGAAACCACAGAAATCACATGGGAACTGCTTTACAGATTGGTTGGTAGATTCTTAATGCACTACAGAAATCAAGTATTAGAGGAGAGAAATGAGCGACTTACACTCTCTTATTATTTGGATATTTTTCTCCACAAGACTCACTGGAGCAGGTGAGCCTGAATATGCTCTTTATTTCAAAATTTTGAGGATAATGAAGTAATTTCAACCACTGAAGTATTTTTATAATTGTGTTTGAATTAGTGTGTGATGTTAAGAATATACCATTCAATATAAGATAACATAATCAAAAAAAAGGACTGTTTATCACCCATGATGTAACATTAGTGTCTATAGATCCAGCATGTCATATGGTTCGACAATCATGTGAGCAAGATAAGCCAGCAAATGTCCCGTGGTGAGTTACGTTTTGAAAGCTACTGGAAAATTTTTTTGATTTTAAGATGCCAGAAATGTATGAAAACGATAGCTTGGTTCTTTGTTAGATAACATATAATGATATTAGAGGTATAAAACGTGTGTTATTTATGCAGGTGTATTGAAAAGCAAATGAGACAATGTTCCACAATACGAGTCCGAGTTCCAGTTGAAGGCTATTTATTAAAGACAATTTCCTTCTTACAGGTAAGACTAAATGCTAGTGTTTCTCCAACATATTTCATATTAACATACATTTCTACTTGATTGCCACCAAGTCCTTATTTGATTAGTACCATCACATTCATGTGCATTAAAAAGCTGTTTTATAAATATTATAATATATGAAGGCCAGTCTAGTGATGGTAAGGCCAATGTCTAATTCGCATAAATAATATGGTAAAAACTAGTGCCTTTACACAAGGAACTACAATTGTGAGTAATGTGGTCTTGGTTTTTACCTAACCTCTTGCGTGTTTTTGCAGCCAACGTTGCGTACAAAAGAAGGATATGTAATCCACATCTCATCAGAGGCGTTACAGAAGAGCAGTGATGTACAGACGGAAATCAACAATACAAAAGCTAACTTGATTGTGAATGTTGTCAACAATTCATTCTTCAGGGTCAGTGGCAGTTTTCATTTTTCATGTTTGGTGAATTACAGAGATGCACTCTTAGATGCTATATTTGAATTGTTGTAGTTATCACTGGTACTTTTTTATGCATGAAATTTACTGAATGCTTCGTTAATGAAAAATAATTAGCAAAAAATCGAACTTCCAGAGTAGACACCACATTTAATTTGATGTAAATGCAAACAAGGTTTTCAAAACAAGGCACTGACAATGAAAGATTTCTAGTCAATTAAATGTTTAGAGCACAGCATAGCTTGAAAAAGGTATATTCACCATAGGAATTTCAACGACTTTTTAAGATTTACCTCATTTGCATGACTTTTCCCGGCCTAGAAATCCCCATTTTAAAAATCAAACGAAAGCATCAAATGAAATCTGGCATCTACTCCATATGAATATTATTTATTATCTCAATCAAATCAAATCAAATCAAATCAAATCAAATCACTTTATTGTCACACTACTGTGTACACGAGTGCAACAGTAGGTGAAATTCTTGTGTGCAGTTCCGAGCAACATTGCAGTAATGACAGTGACGAGACATAAACCACTTTACAATAACAACATATTTACACAACACAATTTACATAACAAATGTACACATACCTACACAACAATCTTCATCGATTATTGTTAAGTGTTTATCTTCTTTATGGTTTCGTAAATCTGTAAACGCCATCTGTTTGTCATAACACCGTTGTTTCCTCTTCAGGGGCAGTTAATAATTTCTCAATGTGTTATAGACACAGGAAACCAGTCACACAGAGTCAGAGCCAAAAGTGCATGGCGAAAGTGTACTGGGAGTTTGGCTTGGGGTGAGAGAGGTTCGTAACCTTTCTCAGCCAGTTCAAATCCGTTTCAGAAGATCCAATCAGGTGAGATGCATTCACATGTCAGCATAACTGTGCTGAAAACTTATGATATAAATACATAGTCAAAACAAAGCAGTGGCCTTGTTGCATTTGTACATTGGTTGCATTTGATTTGATTTTTTAACAATGTTGCTTTATTTCAGTTTCAAAATGGAATATGTGTCTACTGGCATCTCAATGAATTTGGTGGAGGTCCGTATTAAGATTTTCACAAAATCTCAGATGTTGTCATGCTTCCTGTAAACATTGTGGTGCTTTTTATTTGTTGCCAATCAGAAGATTTTTGGTTAAATGTCTGTGAATGTTTAAAGGAAAATCTATAATTATGCCAATAAGGATCAAAATGCTACTTACTGTATAATATAGAGTAGAGCATGTCACATGCCAACTACCCAAAAGTATTTCGGTAACACTTATATTAACTACATTAATTAACATTAACTGCCAATGCACAACACTTTTAAAGCACTTATTTATATTGGTTAATGTTAACTTCAGCATAATACATTACAAGTGGAATATGTTAGCATGAACTAACAGTGAACAATTGTATTTTTATTAATTACCATTAGCCAAGATTAATAAATGTATATAAATACACACACACACACACACACATATATATATATATATATATATATATATATATACTGTATATATATATATATATATATATATATATATAGATATAGATATAGATATATTGTAAAGTGTTACCAGTATTTTTGGTCAATTGCCTATATATAAATTTTTGCTCAGTGTTGCACTATTTTCTTATGTGTAATGGGAGTAAACACGCTTGAATCCACTATTTCTCAAAATCATCCCAATAATGTAAACACATGAATTGTGTATTTATATGTGTTTGCAATGACTTTTGTGTATGTATTTGTTCGCCAGGTAACTGGAGAACAGATGGGTGCAACACTAGCACAGAGAGCGGAGAATTTGTGTGCAGTTGCAATCATCTGAGCTTTTTTGCTGTGCTCATTGTAAGTGCATGGATCACGTGAAGCACAGAAACGGTTATAGAAATGTTCTCTTTCAAATCAGTATTTCTTTATCATAGCTCATCTGCATGTTCTCTCTTCTCCTCAATGTTCCTAACAGAATCCTCAAATCCCAGAACAGGCCCAAATCGTCCATCTCCAATATATTTCCTACACTGGCTCTGTGCTTTCAATAGTGTTTACAGCTATCATCATGATTATATTTCTGTGGCACAGGTGAGCATATAATTAAATAATAGGTCAAAGCTGGTGAAAGAATGGTCAAATGATTTATCGCAGAACATTTTAGGAACTACACCACTTCATTTTGCCTGAAAAAATAAAACATGTGTTTTGATCCTGAAGGAAACTGCTGCATCACACATTTCTTTGCCCAATTGCCTGTTGTGGATGTTGCATTCTGTAGATGAAGACCTTTTAACAACTATGTAGAATTACCACATATACTGTACATGCACAGCTAATCCAGATACAAGGAAAACATTATTAAAGCCAAAAAGAACATTTCTCAGTGTCCAAGTCTTCACTGATTTATTGTTAGATATGATGCATTAATACTAGGGCTGTCAATCGATTAAAAGTTTTAATCGAATTAATTACATGGTGTCCCGATTAATTAATCGAGATTAATCGCATATACAAATATTTGCTGAGAAAGCCCCTCATATAACAATAACTCAATATATAATGATTATACATATTTATATCAATATATAATTATACATAGTTATCTTTAAATATTGAAAAATTATATATATATATATATATATATATATATATATATATATATATATATATATATATATACACACATATATATTCAGATAATTAAAATGCATTACATTCTTGTGGCAGAAGAGTTCATCATTAATAAAACAATACAAGAAGTGGCTTTAGAATACAATGTATTGTTTACTACCATATTATTGATCATAAGTCAATCATTGACACACAGTTCACAGTAATCCATTTCACAAGTGAATTTATCAATCAGTTGGAGATTTATTATGAGGGCTTGTTTAAGGACCCGTCAATGAACACCTACGTCAGACATGCTTGTGTAGCATCTCGGGTGCTTTACGTCATAAAAATAAAATGTTTAGGTTACTGTGTCAAGTTAAATATAGTTTAATACTCAATCTTTAAACACTTCTTGAGATCCCTTAGATCGCATTTGTACTCCTTCGAGTGTTTTGAGAGCAAGAACGTAAGGCATGTTTGTGTTGTGCTGCTGCTGAAGTGTTTCTTCACTGTATAAACTGTGTGTTGCTCATACAGCTGAAGTTTCACTTACTGCCCTCTGGAGTAATCAGGTGGTACTACAAGCTTGCATTTCTCAGGAATCTTCCTTATTATGATAACAATACCGAACTGTTCTTTGCAGCAGGACCAAATCTGGCTTTGATCAGATAATATATCATTCACCATCTTCTCCACAGGAAGAAGAGATGTGAACATTCAGTCATTATTCATGTAGAGCTCACAGGCTCCCTGTTCTTGCTGCACATATCCTTCTTGTGCAGCGTATGGTTTTCGAGCATGAGGGATGAATTGTGCCAGTTCTTAGGACTTGTCCTACACTGGTGCCTTTTAGCCACCTTCACATGGACAGCCATCGAGGGCTTTCACCTGTACCTGCTGCTGGTGCGGGTCTTCAACATCTACATCAAGAGATACCTGCTTAAACTAAGTCTGGTGGGATGGGGTGAGTACAATAAATGGATATTCTTTTGTAAAAGAATGTAAACAGTAGCTATACAAATTTGCACAATTCATTTGAAGAACAGATTTTATTCTATTATACGATTTTAGTATTGTATCATCCTTTTCCTATAGGAGTACCCACAGTGACAGTGATGATATGTGGTGTAACTAAAGTGTATGGCAAATATACCTTTTCCATGGAGAGAGATAATTCGACAGGCACATCAATGTAAGGACCATCCATTCAAATTACTATGCATTTTCACTTCTTCATCCTTTCCTGCATTCATTGGCTTCTTATTGTAGATGCTGGATTACCACACAGACGGTGAGCTACATTACGGTGAATGCTTATCTTGGGCTGGTGCTGCTCTTTAACATAGCTATTCTGGCAATGCTGGTGGCTAAGATGCGTCAGTTACGGTCACGGGATCTTCGTATTAAAAACAATGAGAGGAGGGTATGGAAAGACTGGGCATCTCTTCTTGGAATCAGCTGTATTTTGGGCGTGCCCTGGGGACTGGCCTTCTTCACCCATGGTGGCCCCTTGAGTATCCCCTCGCTCTATGTTTTCAGCATTCTCAACTGTTTTCAGGGTAAGGATCACGCCAATCACACATAACTGACACTTTCCATGGGAATAGGGTGCAAATTGGTGTCCCATTACTTTAAAAGTAGCATATCATGAAAAATATCAAGTAATAATTTTAGTACATATATTTATACTTGCGGTCATCCTCTCACGACTCGAGAGACCTGACAACATTTCTGGTAGAGGAGCAAAGTAAGCAATTATGCGCTGTGGTTTTTGCAGTGCATTCTGGGACTTTTTAAGGGAGCGAATGTGTCAGTCCACTAGAACAATTTTGCGATTAGGACAGCCCTAGAAATGGTCGACTCCCTGGTCAGTGCACTACTGACCAAGGCAGCTGATTAAGACTCACCCAGTCTTTGCCATTGTGCCATTGCAATAAGAAGTGCAATAAGACAATTGCTGTGTCCCAAATGACACACTATACACTATGCACTTACAAAATATACTATGCACTTCACTGTGTAGTGAATGAATTTTCTAAGTGTAGTATTGCCCCAAATGGAACACTGAACAGTTTGTTGCTACCTGGAAGCATTCGCCGTTTAACAGCTGGCAGAAGGGACTTTTTAAGCGCATGTGATGTGTTGCCGCTAGCTTTAGCACATTAGCTGACCTTAGTTCAACACTTGTATTTCAAACAACATACATATTCACACATCGTGGTGTGCTGTCTTCACAAATGTTTCACTAGCTGCTACATTTTTCATTATTTACAACTGTTTTGTCAGACCAGCGGCGCAGACAGATAACTCCGCCCCTTCCGCTGTGTTCGGCAAGCTGTGCGCTCTGAGTGCACAAAGTGTCCAGCATTCCACACTTTGTTTTGAAGGTTGAAAACGTGCATCATCCAGTACTCTTCTTTCACTTCTTTTTGTTGCATTTTCAGTGTAAACATACTACTCGCACTACTTACACTACAAAATGACATAGAATAGTGCAGAAGTGTGTGGATTGGGACGCGCCTAATGTTAACCTCATGTACATCGGTGTAGATCGATCGGTGTAGAGGACGTGACATCATTTGTTTAAATACAAAATTCAAAATGCCTCCCGTCTTTTTCTGGTCTGATTCATATTACCAACTATGGCAGAAGGTTTGATCACTTAAATGCCAAAAAACTAAAAGGAAGATTTGGGTGGTTAAATTCCCTAAAGTGCCTCCCTAAAGTGCCTCGCTACGGGGTAAGGCAAATCCCCTCTTATATTTGCACTTCTATGTTCTGAGATACGGTCTTTGAGGGAGCGGGAAGTTTTCCCAACATAGACCCTATCACACAGGCACTGAATCAAACAAATTATGTTTTTAGTTCAACATATGCTAAAACTGTTTATTTTTTGCGATGCTGTTATTTACAGGGAGGCTAAAACTTTTCACGTTTTGTATATACGGACAGATTATACAATTCCCACATTTAAAATGACCAACTGGGACCTTTTCTTTAAGGGTACTAACAGTAATACTAATTCCTTAGGAAGGCAAGCTCTCACCACTTAATCTCTAATGTCCCTTGCTCTTTTGTAGGTGATTATTGGAGAATCTAAAAATGTATTTTGAAGAAGGGGGTCACTCTGAAGAATATGCCAATGTTTGTTAACCACTTTTTTAATGTCAGTAGTTTAGGTGTGTAAGTAGTTTGTCAGATCCAGAAGCCATTCATCGTTATATTGTCTATCTTTAAAACGAGACATTATTTGTTGTTGTTATTTTACTCATAAATCTTGGAGCAACTAATCTAGAAAGTTGACTGATCGGCAGAACCTTCAGACTAAATGCCCGAAGAGAAATAGTCCAGTATCTCGTGCCAGTTGTACCGTGCGTGCATCAACCGCCGGTGTCCTGACATTCCATCCTACCCGTCAGATTGTCCTACCAGGGCTTACTGCGCATGCGCACATCAATAGCGCGTTATTTTTGTCACACTGAACAACACGGCCATAATTTTCACACAAATCTCAGTTGCATCCTGAGACATCAAGCCGCGCATCTTATCACGTGGCTCGTTGAGCACGTTACTGCAGAGACATGGCACGTGTGGAGGCTTCACGCTAATCTCTGCGGCATCCACACACAACTCACCACGTGCCCCACCAAGAGCGAGAACCACATTATAGCAACCACGAGGAGGTTACACAATGTGACTCTACCTTCCCTAGCAACCGGGCCAATTTGGTTGCTTAGGAGACCTGACTGGAGTCACTCAGCACACCCTGGATTCAAACTCAAGACTCCAGGGGTGCTAGTCAGCGTCTTTACACACTGAGCTACCCAGACCCCGACAAACATGTTTTTAAGGTCAAACACCTTCCACTGACCATTAGTTTAAAAAGAATAATAATAATAATAATAACACAAAACAAAAATATGTAATTTGACTTTCAAGACCCTTTTTTATGGAAAGTGTTAACCGCTTCTTTAAGAGTTGAGTTTGGGGCACTAAATAAACAATGCATAGCAGGAACTCTGAGATTAAAATGCTTGAGTATAAAATTCCATGTTGTCGTTTCATCCTCTAGGTGTCTTTATTTTCATGTGGTTTTTGACTGTCACGCATAAAGCACGGAAAGAGGAACAAAACTCATCAAAAGGCACAAGTCATGTCAGCTTCAACAATAACGAAGAACGTGTGACTACTAGATAACCACCAGCTTTTTTTTTGGTTGCATAATTACTTAAATAACATTTTTGCAATGCGTCATGATGGAATCATAATGGAATTTTAAGTGGTGGTGGTGTAGTGGTCTAAAGCACATAACTGGTAATCTGGTAATCAGAAGGTTGCTGGTTCGATCCCCACAGCCACCACCATTGTGTCCTTGAGCAAGGCACTTAACTCCAGGTTGCTCCGGGGGGGATTGTCCCTGTAATAAGTGCACTGTAAGTCGCTTTGGATAAAAGTGTCTGCCAAATGCATAAATGTAAATGTAAATACTGGGATTCGCACATCCCCCTGGTGGCTGCTATGGGCTCTACAGGGGAAAAAAAGATTTTCCATAGTCATTTAACCATAAGAAATAAACAAATAATTAAAAAAACATGTTAACTAGCAGAATGCAGAACCATCTGCATATAGTTTAAATAATTTATTGTGATTTGTTTTTATTCTAAGTGTTCATCTGTTGTTCCTTGTTATCAGTGTTTAATGCATTACTATGTAATTAATTACTGTAATTAAATTATATTTCATTGAGAGAAAAAAAGCAAAGTAAGGGATTACTCTGATGTAATTGTGTTAAATACTGTATAGACACTAGAACAATTCTATGTAAAATAAATGTGAATTTAAAATCGAAATGTTAAAATGCACATTTCTATTCAATTCTTTCGCCAGTTCATGAATAATTTATATGATTTTTTTTAATGAATGAAAAGAAGAGTTTCATGTCTATCCTTGTATTTATCATCTGGTCATGGTTGATACGGGTTTTAGAAAGTAATTTGTAATAAGTAATGCAATTACTTTTCAGACCACTTGTTGTAATTAATCTAATTACACTGTAGAAGGTTTAATTAGTCGTTAGTAATTAATTAATAACTTTTTAGGGTTTTTTCTTACCCAACACTGGTTGTTATGTGCTCCAGATGCTCCAGATTACTTTATTGGCTTCCTTATTTAATTGCAGCTGTTTTCTTTGGTTTGTTCACTGTAAACTTTGTAAAGAATGATAATCATAGTGAAAAGTGCAAAAACAAATTATTAAATTATCTATATTAAATTAAAAGCATTTCTCTTCTAGCATTGCTGTAATATTGGGTAGAACAAAGATACCCTGTTCACTTAATACAAAGCAAATATTTTTCAGATAATATCTTCCATAATTACAGATAATGACATATAAAAGCCAATTATATTGTTTTGGAAATTACTATTTTCTTATACAGAAAATGTATCTAGATGACAGTATAGCTGGCTTTATATGTTAGGAAAGGGGTTAACTGGCTTTAAAAAGTTCCCCTGTCATATACTCAAAAAAATTTTTTTTATGTTTTTTCTTAATTTGTGTAATTTTGAACAAAATTTATTTAATGTGATGGAATTTTGTTATGAAATTGGAACAAGGTGGGGAGAGCGGGGACGGTTGCAACACGTTCAGCATTTCCTTCAGTTTCTCAGAGACTGTTTGTATTGGAAAGCCCAAATTTTAATACATTAAACCCACATCGCTCAGCTGCCCACCCACACTGCTGTAACATGCGTACATATGATAATATACATACAATTTATACTTAAACAGACAAAGTCAAATGTTGCAACTGACCCCATACGAGGGGACGATTGCAACATTCATTCAAATGTAATAAAAGTCAATCTTTAACATCATTTTGAAATGTCTTTATTTTATTTGTGCACAGACAGGGTCTTCACTAAGTTAAATTAACTGTCTAAAGACAAAGACTAGTAAAAGGAAAAACATATTTTCAAGTAACAAGTAACAACCATGTTTTGGTTAATTATTACAATAAATTTGATTTACAAAATATATTTTTCTTCTCTTCTCTATTACTTCTCTAATCTGAACGGTGTGTTCTGTTATGCGTTTCCTCTCTCTTACACAATACTGGTTATGACAAGCTTTTACATCAATGTTGTCATACGCTGACAGCCATGAGAATACTTGCTATGGGCTAACTGAGCATGTGCAGTATGAGCATCATCACTCCAGCTCATTCCTGATTGGAGGAATAATCCATGTTGCCACTGTCCCATGTTGCAACCGTCCCCGCTCTCCCCTAAATCTTATAATTATATTTTGACGGTAAATACTAAGACAGAACTGAATGTAAATTATATAGGAATTGAAATCAAAATGGCATCATGCATTTAACTCAGTATGCAATTCACTTAAAGGCCTTAAAGGGATAGACCACCCAAAAATGTAAATTCATCATTTACTCACCCTCATGATGTCCCAGGTGTGTATGACTTTATTTCTTTGCCAGAACACATTTGAAGAAAAATAGAAAAATATCTCAGCACAGTAGATTCTTAAAATGCAAGTGGATGCTGATCAGACTTTTGAAGCTCCAAAAATCACAGACCGTCAGCATAAACATCCATATGAATCCAGCTTATAAATTAATGTCTTCTAAAACGATATGATCCCTTTTGGTGTGAAAAAGATCAATATTTAAGTACTTTTTAACTATAAGCCATCGCTTCCGGTCAGCTTCACAAGAGGGCGGAGTTCAAGCGGTCTCTTGTGTGACTATTTGTGTTGGCATGTTACATGTAATCTCACGGTCTTTTCTAGCTTGAGGCATCCTGGATAAGTGAACAAATGCACCATTGTGAGTAAAGAAACAGATAAAAACAGATCTTAACCAAAACCAAATAAGCTTCCTCTTACAAAGCGCTGCTTTTCTGGGTGTGTCGCACATGCGTCAGTTCTCCCGATTACATTACACGTGCATAATGCTGCTGACCGGAAGCAATGATTTAAAGATTACTTTAAAAAAAAAATTGCAGCAAAAGCGATCATGTTGCTTTAAAAGACATTAATTTAACCGCTGGAGTCGTGTGGATGATGTTTATGCTGACTGTCTGTGATTTTTGGAGCTTCAAAAGTCTGATCAGCATCCACTTGCATTTTAAGGACCAACTAAGCTGAGATATTTTTCTTCAAATGTGTTCTGGTGAAGAAGGAAGGTCACACACACCTGGGATATCATGAGGGTGAGTAAATAATGACAGAATTTTCATTTTTGGGAGAAGTATCCCTTTAATCCCTTTTTATCCCTTGTAATTAATCATGAGCAAAAAATAAATAAAAATTGGTGTAAATGCATTCTGACATAAATCGTCCCATTTAATTAAATTAGACAAGTTACAGAAGAGCCGTTTAAATAACGATTTACTTCAAATGTGTTTTTATACTGCTCATGTTTCATGAAAAAAGCCTGTATAAGCCATCAGAGAATTAGACATAAGAGGGCAATTTACACGGGTGATTGGGACCAGGTCACCTTTTACACATCAGGTGATAATTCAGACAGGTACAGGTGAATGCGGTTGCTACCGTAGCCATTATGTAATTTTTTAATGTTAAATTTATTGCAATGGATTATATGCTTTTTTTCTACACATAAGGACACCTCTGCCACCCTTGCTGTAAGATCAATTATATATCTATTGCAACAAGTTTGGCACCACAAACAAAGATAAATTAAGTGGGAAAATCCTTACAAACAATAGTAATCTGGTGTATAATTAATGCAAGATATTTACTTTTAAAATATACATATATATAAAAATATATTCCTCACTAAATTTCTGTTCTTCTCTTCCAAGACACATGATCAAACTCTACCAAGAAAGACTGACAAGAGAACATACTTAAAAAGTTTTATGAAAATACCAATGTGAGGAAAACTGAGATACAAAATCGTATTAAATGGCAATATTACAAAAAGTATAAAAACAGAATGTGCACAAAAATTTCTTTACAGCATCAATTGTACAGACAGCATTGAATAAATAGCATAAGTTAAAAAATAACAAATTCATGAAATGAAACAATCAGCTAAATCTCTGGTAAGGCACATTAACATTGAGAATGTGCCAAGTTAATAGTTAAAAACATTTCCCCCTGAACTTTACTGACATTTTATAAATCGCTCTTGTGTGTTTCCAAAACAAGAGAGCTTGGAGCCGGCCGTAATGATGCCGACTCGGACTATTGCTGGTGAATAAAAACATTCATTCAAATAATACATTGAAATTAAGTCATCCAAAATCTTGTTTACCCCAAAATCTAATCTCTGAACTCCACAATATTGCTAAACCTCTGAACCCAATTTCTGTTTTCATTTAAAAACATCATTTCATCATTTAACTGCGAAAACGAGCAATAAAGCAAATCTAAAACATTTTAAAAAAGCTGCTATCAAAACATCTCGGCTGTAAGACTGGCTGTACAATTCATCTTTGATTACCTTTAGTGTACATTACATACTGGAAACGGAAGACAAACATGGTGAAAAAAGAAACAGTGTAAAGCCTGATCATTAACTTTAGCTCATCCTTACTGTATTATAGCACTTTCATATGCAACAACACAAACATCCAGAGTTTAAAATAAAGACTGGTCATGCATACAATTACAACATGCATGCTTTTGTACTCCATTGTGTAGATAAATGTTTAAATACGCAAAGAATGTATTTTTTCATCTTGGTTTTCAAGATTTACTAACCCGTAACAATTTTTTTAAACCACAGAAATATCTTTGTCGAAACCAGGAATTTTACAGACAAAAAAGCTGAGGTGCATTCACATTGTGAATATTGTGCCCAAGTCAAAAATGCATTTCTGTAATATAATAAACCACAGTTTACAATTTCAATCTGAGCAGAAGACTGCACAGTGGAGTAAAATATTATATTTGCTTAAAATTACACCATCTCATTAATGCCTTGGCTATAATTTTAGATACAACACTTTACATCATTTCATCTGAAATTCGTGAAATTACACGTCAAATAAAAGTATTTTGGTGCACTGGAATGGAAAATAAGAGAATATTTACAAACACTGGAAAAACTCCAAAACAAAAGTATTTTACAACGATTTAAAAAAAAAAACAAAAAAAAAAACACATTACATTAAATGCCCTAAATCTGAACTATAAATATTTCCTAAAGCCCAATTGTTTTCTCTTTTTCTCTGGTATATATATATATAAAAAAAAAAATTAAAAAAAAATTTTAAAAAAAGGAAATTTTTACAAAAGAGTCGTAAAAAAATACAAACCAGGAAAAAACCTCAACTCATACAGTTATCTAGCAAGGGGAAGATATCGAAGTCTACCACTGGAGACAAAGCTATGAGAGCCTCAATGAGACCGTCTGGAGGGTGCAATCGGCTGGTCACCACGCCTCCTTCATGTCCTCTGGAACAGGCAATGGAAGTGTTTGAGAGATCGGGGAGTCTGAGGAGGATGCCAGAGGAGGACGCTTCTTGGTGTTACAGCAGGGCTTGAAGAGACGAGGATCAATGATCACCTCACCAAAACGCCCTTTGTAGACAATCCCACAGCACACCTTTTGCCTACAAAGTGTTGACAATGTTATTCATGCTATATTTGGGGGAACAATTTCTTTAACACCGCTTTGGTAAAGAGAAATACCTCTTCCAGTAGGACAGGTCAAGAAAGGAGAACCCAGATGGGTTAGGACGTCTCGGTTTGGTTTCAATGTCTGATCCATCATCAGACTGATTACTGTGGCTGGGAGACTGAGAGGGAGACATACTGGATGTGGTGCTGTGGGCGTATGAATCTATAAAAGACAACATGTCAAACATGTTTGCAAGCCACCTAAAAGACTTTTTAAGCGTGCAAATCAGAGGAAAAAGGGACTCACTTTGTCGTTTAAATTTCTGAAGCTTTTTCAGTTGACTTTTTTTCTTTCCGTCAATGTTTTTGACTTTCTTGGGTTTGGTGAGCTTGAAACCAGGTCCCGCTCTTGCATCCACCACCTTGCAAAAATAAAAACCATGCATCAAGCTTCCTGAACGTACCGTAGGATTCCAGTAATAACACAAAAATAAGACAAAGTATGGACACATACGTGGTTCCAGTTCTTCTTTGACCCGTGCGGCAATTTCTTCCAGCGTTTCACCAGCAGAACACAAGCATTGCAAATATCTCCAACTCTGTCTTCAGACAAACTGAGAAACAGACATAAATGATTTAATTGCAAATGGAAGTGAATTTGTGTTCAATGACTGGAATAAGAAAAAACATATTGCCTTGTCAAAATGTAATTTTAGTGTTAGTACTTGTGCATTTGTATTTGCGTACAGTGTGTATATTGTGTATTATGTGTATATTGTGAATTACGTGTATGCATATTGCATACCATCATCTATGTGGACTTTTGATCCTGCAATATTTAGAGCATGCACACAAAGATTTTCACCCACCAATAAACTAGTACAAATAATGGTGATGCGGCAAAGCAAAAGTAGATTTGAAAACTAAAGGAATGCCGACTGAATTTCTTTCATAATTCATAGCCAACAGTAAAGGGCTCAAATAATAACAATATAAGAAATATGTATTATATTAAGTATAAGAAAAATATTATAAGTAATATACTAACTATTATATATAACAAATTAATTGTGTGTATGTGTGTGTGTGTGTATGTATATATATAAATAAAATACCTTGAATATATTTTAAGTTTTATATCAAAATATTTTACATATATAATATTGTAAAAATGTACAAATATTATATAAAAGATATTTATATAATACCTAAGTTAATTTAAATATACATTATAAATATATACAAATTTGGATAAGATATTTATACATTTTTACAAAAAAATATATATATTTTATATAAAATGTAGATAATATATACAGTAATTTAATTTATTTTTAAATTTGTATATAATACACAATTTAATTAAAATATACTAATATATATATATATATATATAATACACTATATAATACGTATTTTTGGGTATTTTTAATTTGATCTAAAAATGTGTTTTATGTATGTGTGTGTGTGTATATATATATATATATATATATATATATATAATTAAAAAAATATTTTAAATAAAAAATATTTTATACGGTGTATATATGTGCGCAACATTATATACATTAAATTGTAAATATTTAATCTCAAATGTATTATATGTACACATATTTTGATATATAATAAATAGTATGTTATTTTATATTTATTCGTGTATCCCACAATTATTTATTTGACACCACCAGTATTGTTATACAATTCTTGATTGATCCCATTAGAAATTATTTCAAATGCCATTCGCGTTTCTTCAGGACGATTTAACAAGGAAAGATGAAGTCATTGTTTACAGAAGCTCGTGGCAGTGAAATGTGCAACTCACCCAAAGCAGAGTCTGAAGTTTTCCTCGTATCTGCTGCTGTCTGTGAATCGAGAACTGGAAGACTTCGTTTTGCAAATACAACAACCGTCATTACTGCGGTAAATCTTCGATTTATGAAAGCCGAACATCTTTACTGGCTCTGGAAATGAAATGAGGAGAACAGTATCAAAACAAAGCTCGCGAGCTCATTTTGCGCGGGTGATTTAAGGGGGCGGTCACGACATTTATTCAAGCTCGCCTCGCACACTGGACAATTTCCATTCATATGGTTCAGAAGTTACACGGGGACGAAGAAACGCACGCTCGCGCCAGACACACACACACACACACACACACACACACACACTGGATAAAAGCATGCATGTGTGCGCATTTGCTTTCATGACCGAATCTGTCGCGTCTGCCAGCAGCATTGACCTACTTTTGATGTTTGACAATAGACGTGCACGAGACTCGTTCATTTATTTACAGAGTCAGAGAAAATCATTTTAAAAAGCTGAAGTACAACACCTTGAATACATTTGCATGGGTGCAATAAAAATGTCTGAAAATTATATAAAAATATATGCGTTCAAACAGGAATTATCTCCAGATCCTATTGGATATAGTGGGTAACTTTTCTGTTTTTTTGTTTTTTTTCTTCTGCAGAATTTCACATTATCTAACAGGATGTTATACCCTTTATTACATTTCGATTGGTGTCACAATATATAAATTCTCCAAGGATCTTTTGACAAAACTGGTGACACAGCAGTTGTTAAATCGAAAGCACAATGCGATGAGCGCCTCTTTTCAAAGGTTGGGACTTGGAAAAAGACACAAAGGGACATGCACATCACTAATTCGCGAAATCATGTTTGTGCATAATAAAACGCACAGCGCGCGCGCACACAAGTCAATAACAATGCGTGCATGGCTGAGTAACCACATCAAAAAACATAACACGAGACACAATACGACTCGTTCGCAAAGACTTCATGAACTCTACACGATTTGCAGAGGAGAAATACAGTCTCTTACGACATGGACTGACAAAAGAAAGGTTTTCTACATATTTTGGCATCCTGAATAAAGCAGTATGCGTCCATAGAAACCAGACAAAAAATGTGATGATGGAGAGCCCTCTTAAACTAACACGCGCTTGAATATAACCTTCAGGAAGTTGTTTTAAGCAACAAATCGCGCACACTTCTGTTAAGATGCAATTGTAATTGCTCGAGTCTCCTTTATTGAAACTTTCGCCCAGAGAGAGAGACAGAGAGCGTCAAAAAGCTCGTCCCACAGTCCATTAACAATAACAGCTAGCCCGTTAGCACGCGACCATGCCACGCTCCACATCCATGCGCGCGAAGCCTCGTTGTTGATGTAAATAAGCGCTGTGTAAAGCACATAACATCACTCGTACAGCACGTTACAAACTCCTAGACCGAGAGTATATACATTTAAAATCATCTACTACATCCGACCAGTTAATTTGCAACAATAACAATGGACTTACCGTCAGAAACTTTGAATTCTGTCCGTTTGGTTCGTCCGCACTGCGCATGCCCTACTACGTCTACACCCACACATACACAGAGATGAATGGCGGGGGCGGAGCCCGCGTCCAAACAGCGAGTAAAGGGGTTTGCCGGAGAAAGACCATATAAGGAGCGAAGAGGCCAAGTTTAAACATCAACCTAACCAATCCCTGATCTCGGCTCCGTTGCCATTTAAGAATGTTGCATTCTGGGAGATAGTAAAGCATTTCGCACGTATCGTCCGTGTGACTTGTGCTGATTTGTGTTTGTTTTTGAATGGGGTCGTTTTTTTTTAAACTACAGCAGCTCAGAAGGGATTTTAAATGATAGAATTGGCCGATTATATGATTTTTAAATCATAGGAATGTTCTATATGTGATGTAATAATGACTTTATTACTTAGTCAAACGCAGTTTGCGTCATAACTATTGTGTACACCGAACGTTCCTGTAACGTTGTGGGAAGGTTAGTTTATGGTTATGAAAATAAAACCAGTAAGGGATTACTCTTAATTTTTTCAGTAATACAGTTACTTCTAATGTAATTGTGTTAAATACTGTATAGACACTAGAACAATTCTACACAAACAATAGTGAATTTAAAATCGAAATTTGACGTCTAATGTTAAAATGTACGTTTTCTAAGCAACATTAAATTCTTTGGTCATTTCATGAATAATTTCTATGATTTATTTGAAAGGATTAAAAGAACAGTTTCATGTCTATCCTTGTATTTTTCATCTGTTTCACAAAGTAAATAGTAATAAGTAATGCAATTACTTTTCAGAAAGAGTCATTAATACAGTAATCTAATTACACCGTTGAAGATGTAATTAGTAGATAGTAATTAATTATTTAGAGTAACATACCCAACACTGCATCTAACGTCCTTGTAACGATGTAGGAAGTTTAGTTTATGGTTATAAAATTAAAACCTTGATCGTTAGGCGGGAACCACTAACATTAAGGGAATGTTTGTTGGGTGCATAAGAGTACAGCATTTTATAATCTATCACATATGCTGGAAAATCCATCTTAAATGTGTAGCTGTGTTTTGGGACATCAGTAACTGGTCTAAGCTGGTCCAGCTGAGAGACCAGCTGGTCAAACCAGCTCAAGGTGGAGAAGCTGGTTTTTACAACATGGTAGTCAACCAGCTTGGACCAGCTACACAGTTACCAGTTTAAGTTGGATTTTCCTGCAGGAATTGTGTACTTTAACTTTAAAAAAAATCTTCTTTGTGTCTCATAATTTAGACTTCTCATTATTTACATTTTGTCTCACAATTGTGACTTTTCATCTCATAATTATTATATACTAATCTAAAAAAAATAATAATAATTGACTTCTGATAATTCATAATGAAAATTAGGATTTACAATCTCATAATGATGACTTAGTATCTCATAATTGACTTTTTATCTCATAAATTCGTTGTTTCTTATAATTCTTACTTTATCTCACATTTTTTACCAAATCTTTTTAAATAATTGATTTACAATCTCATAATTTTGACTACTTAATGCATAATGAATTTTTTTTCATAGGGGTATTAGGGTTTTCTCATAATTATAACACGTATATTTAATAATTCTTACTTTTTGTCTCGTAATTGTAACTTTTTACATTCTCATTAAGATATAATAATCTATTAATGGCTAATAATTTACTTATTGACTTAATATAATGTTAATTATGATTTCGATCTCATAATTATGACAGTATCTCATTATTGACTATCTCATAATTTTAACTTCTCAATTGTTACTTTTTGTATCACAATTTGAACTTTTTATGTCATAATTATGATACTAATCAAGTCATTTTTGTAATGATTTAAGATCTCTTAATTTTGACTTCTCATTATGATTTTTTCCTAATTATATCTTATATCTCATATTGTTACTTTTTGACTTATAATTATGACTTGGTATCTCATAGTTGAGTTGACTTTCTATCTCGTAATTTTGACATCTCATAATTGTTACTTTTTATCTCACATTTTTAAGTCATAATTATAAAATACAAATCTAATAATTTTGTAATAATTGACTTTTAATCCCATGATAATTATGATTTACAATCTCATGATGATGACTTCTTCTCTCACAAGTTTGACTTTCTCATAATTCTTACCATTTCATCATTATGGCTTCCCAAAGCACATTTTTCTGTTTCTGAAAATAAATAAATAAAAACATGGTGGAAACGGGCTTCCATAACATCATATCCAATATATATATTTTTTTTTGCCATCTGATTTCCATTTATAATGGTGATTGAAACGTCACAACCATATTGAATTGTCATCTTTAATACATTTTATACACTGTACACAGTTGTTCAATATTTAACACTACATTACACTGCTTTGTCTATAAATGTATCAAGAGATAAAACACAAGGAAAAAAAAAACCTCCCAGAATGCTCATGCCAGCTGTTTGCATGGGTACTAGAACAGTCATGATGAAATTGGCACATGAATGTCAGCCTTTAATGTGCTTCTCTCAGTTATGTCCAGACTACACATTATGCTACACTCTAAAACAGGTGATATTCCGTCAGTGTTCAGTAACACGGGTGTTTCGGAGCTGTAAATATTGCATAGCATGTTTTAATAAGGGGATGGACTGTCACAGCTGAGTTCAATTGCAATTTAATTCTACTCCGAATTGCATTACAATCGGCCGCAGTCTGGAGTTGAGGGCTGAATAGATCGGGAATTTTACGGATACTTTGATTAGAGGTTTTCTAGGGATGTAAGAAAAAAAAAGTTACCATAAGCCAGTAGTACAAGGAGGCTGTTCTGTATTGTTTTTAGTTTTTATAGTCTTATCCAATATAGAGGTTTGGACATCATTTTTGTGATTCAAGTCTTTGATTATAGGGTTATATTATAATAAAACATGTTTAAAATGTACTTGTAACAGGTTAAATCTCATGAAAACATTTCCAGGTCACTTTTCACCAGCAAAATACAAAATTATATTTTGCATAAAGAAAATTAAGTCTATTTTTAGGACCATTTTTTTTTTTTGCATTGTGAATTCACGTTCATTATAATTAATCATATTTTCATTTTTTCTTGTTTTCTTCATTGACTGTTTTCCATTATTCTCAGCGGTGATTCTCAAAACTGTCATTCAGTAATAGTTTACTGTATTACAGTTAGAAATTACAGGAATATAATTTGTTTTTCATTTACATCATCATCAAATGCAATACAACATACTACTATGCATCAATACATGAGCTGGGCGATGTATGATTTGGGCATGACAAGCCCCTGGATTTATTACAAAACAAGAGCGTTTTCTAGATTTTCATCTTTCCATTCTTAGCTTTTTTTCTTCTTTTCTTTTTTAAGTAAAAATAGGATTTTCCCCATGTTATATTAATAAAGCATACTTCTACTTCATTTGCTTCAAACTCTGCATTGTGACAGTATGGATCAGATAATAGCACAGAGCAAGCAACCTGACCGACATATCAAAATAACACTGTTCTTCTTTGAAAATATAACAACAGTTTTTCTCACTTTTAAATATAGCCATTGTCAGCCGTCCACAACAACAATGAAAAATATTGAGCTTTCAATAAAACGCTAGGTGGGTTTTTTTTTCACTTTTTGTGAAAAGTACGGATCAAAATAGGCATATTTTAATACCCAAGAGTAACATTATTGATAAAAATCATGACACAATTGAAAAGGCTCATTGCACTTATTATATGGCATACATGACAGTAGCTTTAACATAAGCCAAGTTTAGTCCTCTTGGTCAAGTCTCTCCATGTAAAAAAAAAAAAGTTTAGATAGTCCATGGTCCCCACTGATCTGTGTTAGTTCTATTTTTAGATAGGGATGCACCGATCCCATACCTGGATCTTAACGGCTCCGATACTGACGTTTTTAGACAGTTCGGGTATCGGTCCGATGAGCCCGATCCAAATCCGCTACTGTCTGTTAGTCATGTTTGTTACGGCCATGCTCCAAACATTACATAAAAGAACCATTAAAAACACCATTAACGTAGTTCATATGTTTTGTGCATTTTATTCAAAGCCACTTGTAGATGTGCGAAAGCTCTGAGAATCACAAAAGATTGTGTTTAAGAAGTAAATGTATAAAATGCACGCACAGCGCCAGCGCGTTACTCATGAACAACACCTCAGGTGTAGATGCTCAATAGTTCGGTTCACTTATAATACGCATTTAGAACGGTGCCCGATTTCACCAGAATTTCAATTAGAAGCGAATTAAACTACTGTGAACTTGCCTACAAACAGACACATACAGGACATCCTGGAGAATTCAGAATGTCAAAATAAAAGCGCGAGGGGTTTAAAGGTGCACGATTGAGATTTATTAATAGTAATAATAATAATAATAATAATTAATTGTTATTATTATTTGTTTACAAATGATAATAATATTTAAGTTGAATGGGTTCCAAAAAAATAACTCAGGATTAGGATCAGGATCGGTATTGGCCGATACGGAGATTTGAGATATCGGAAGAGAAAAAAGTGGTAACGGTGCATCCCTATTTACAGATGATATTATATACCGATCCCTTTGACGAGAGAGGCCTCCAGAGTGATATTGAATTCCTGCAGGGTCTGAAGCACTCTAATCAGAGAGTTCACCAGAGAATGGTCTTTAAGGAGAGCTGTGTCCTCATACATCTGTGCTGTGATTGGACACTCGGCGAGGAGTGCTATCCAGTGGTGTAGCAGGTGATCTCTGGTGATCAAGCACAAAGACAAAATCTGATGTCAACAATGAACATATGACCGAATGACAGAAATGTAAATAATAATAATAATAATAATAATAATAATAATAATAATAATAATGAAAAATTTGCAACTCTTCAATGTAAAATAATGCTGTAGAGAGAAGAGTGAATTGCAGTGGAGCAGAGTATAAAAGAATATAGAGTATAAAAATAGTTCACCCAAAAATGTAAATTTCATAATTTATTCTCACTCATGTTTTTCCAGACCCATTGGAGCGAAAAAAGGAGATGTTTTAGGAGATGTGGCCCATCTTCTCTATATAGCGGCAGCTGATATTGCCTCCCTTTAAAAGCTTAAAAAAGGACCCAAAGTATCATAAAAGTAGTCAATGCATCTTTTTTTGCTTTTAGTGTTAAAGGGATAGTTCACCCAAAAATGAGAATTCTCTCATCATTTATTCACCCTCATGATGTCCCAGATGTGTACGAGTTTCTTTCTTCACAAGAACACATTTGAAGAAAAATAGAAAAATATCTCAGCTCAGTAGGTCCTTAAAATGCAAATGAATGGAGATTTCTCTTTTGAAGCTCCAAAAATCACAGACCATCAGCATGAACCTCATCGATACGAAAGAAAGTCATACACACCTGGGAGTTCATGAGGGTGAGTAAATGATGAGAGAATAAACATTTTTGGGTGTATTATCCCTTTAAACAATGCAAGTTTTACATGAACACATAAGCCATTGTGAACACGAATGTGCAGCGGACGTCAAGATTTTAACTGAAAAATGTGTTCTGCATTCGACACAACGAAAGTCATATGGGTTTGGAATGACATGAGGTTGAACATTTTTTAACTACACACTTTACCTTTAAGAAAAAGCGGTGTTGTTCACATATTTGAGGACTGTACATTTATAATGCATCCTGTGAATATTAGAGGTACCGATCTGTTGCGTTAAAGTAAATAGAAAGGTTAATGACAAACCTGGCCCCGAGACACACGAGCATCTGAAATTTCCCATCTTTGCCGATGTTTCTGGGTGTGCTGTTGATGGCACGCATGAAATGGCAGAAATGGCGCACCCTCATCTGCCAGTTCTCATCCTGGGTCATCTGGTTCTGCTCCGCACTCTCAAAATACACTTGGGCTTTTTCTATGGGAATCAAGCATGTAAAAAAAGATTTATGATACTTTTGGAAAAGTTTTGTACATTTTATATATAGAAAACATTAGAGATGTTTGCCTGTGTAGGGTTGTTTTCAGCATGTTTTTATGTAGTTTTTTCAGTGTGCACTGGGCCACCCTTAAAGGGACAGTTCACCCAAAAATGAAAATGTTCTCATCATTTACTCACCCTCATGATATCCCAGATGTGTATGACTTTCTTTCTAGACCAGAACACAAATTAAGATTTTTAGAAAAATGTTTCAGCTCTGTTTGTCATCGCAATGCAAGTGAATGGTGACCAGAACTTTGAATCTCCAAAAAGCACATAAAGGCAGCATAAAAGTCATCCATAAAGCTTCAGTGGTTAAAGCCATATATTATAAAGCAATATGATAAGTGTGGGTGATTAACAGATCAATATTTCTGTCCTTTTTTACTATAAATGTCTACCTTTGACCAGCCCGACCAGTAGGTGGGATATGCACGAAGAATGCAAATCACCAAAAAACAAAAGAAGAATGTGGAAGTGAAAGTGGAGATTTAGAGTAAAAAAGGACTTAAATGTTGATCTTTAAATATTGAGTTTCTCACCCACATCTATCATATCACTTCTGAAGTCATGGATTAAACCACCAGAGTCTTATGAATTACTTTCATGCTTTATAATTTCATTTTTGGAGATTCAAATCTGGCCACTATTCAATTGTATTGTATGGACCTACAGAGATGAGATATTGTTCTATTAAACAATAATTGTAACAGGTTGTTACAATTGTTCTATTCATTAGTGTTCTGCACAAGAGTAAGTCATACACATCTGGGATGGCATGAGGGTGAGTAAATGATGAGAGGATTTTCATTTTTGGGTGAACTGTCCCTTTAAGTCTCTATGATTTTCTGGTAACTAGTGTGGCTGGTGTCTATGGTAGAGGTTGACCGATAGTGTATTTTCATGATATCGAAGGTGATGGAAAAGGCAGATAACCGATTAATCCACCAAGAGTTTTGAGAAATCGATTTATAGAATGTATAAAAAAAAATCTTATTCTACCATTATTATGACGGCCACATAGAGCAGAGGCTACATGAGTCCAAAATTAATAAAATGACTGTAGAATCCTCCAGCGTGGCCCATAGTGTAACACGTGTGTGTATGTATATTATATATATATATATATATATATATATATATATATATATATATATATATATATATATATATATATATATATATATATATATATATATCGGTTTACATCTAGGCATCTAGGCCACCGCCACTTACTTTATCATCCACCTGGCAAAAATCTTAAGGCAAAATAGCACACACCGCATGATTAGCAAACACTACTAATAAGAATTAGGAAACTTTTTTGGACTTCAACAGTATTTGTTACCTAGAAAGTCCCAAATGAAGACGTTCTTGAAGAGGCGCGGTGACTTAAAGCCATGCTGGAACACTTGCTCAAGTGCCCACACCAATCCATACTCTCCACAGAGAAGCAATATGAGACTTCCTCTCTACAATTGGACAGGAGAAATGTCAACAAAGAATGGATAATTGCAATTAACACTTGTCCTGTACACTTTTTTCTTTCAGTTGTTTCACGGATAACGTCAAAGGTCTGTATTGATTAACTTCAGAGATAAGCTGTAAAAAAAAAGAAAGAAAAGCTAGTCCTTACCTCTTTTTCTGGCTTGTGGAAGTGTTTGACGATGCCATTAATCGCCTCTCCCACCCCTTCCTGGATCTGGCCAGTGTTTAACTCTACAACATGAAATATGTTTGAGACAACAGAAATATCCTCCTTACAGTTCAATAATACAGTCTCTCATATATGACTTTGAACATCCAAGGAAATTCAAGTACTCACTTGGTTTGCTGTTTGGTGAAATGGTGACAAATCGTCGCATCATCCCAGGGGATTGCTGCATTGGAGGAGTCCGACACATTCTTTCTTCGCTCTCCATGTTAGTCACCAGTTCGCCCACCAGTATCCTCTCCAAGCTGCCATCATCCACCCCTTTACCCAGCCAACGGCCACATGGAAACCTACGCAACAGTCGTACAGGTCAGTTAAGGGTCGAACATGATTTTATGACAATGGTGATTTGAGATTTGTTGTACTCACTTGTAGGTGTGCCCTGTAATCCCATTCCGGACCATCACGCACTCTACTAGCCACTTAGCATACAGTCCTGAGTTATCATGGCCCATCTGTATGGTGGTTAGTTTTCCCAGGTTCTGGCACTGTGTGAAATGCAGATAGAATTATACAACAAATCTCCAAATATATTACGAAACAGGAATTCAGTAATTGTGTACCAATCTGTGCTTCTAAATGGCAAGTTCTCATATCTAGAGAACAGGTTGGTTGATAGCTGATATGTTACCATTTCATTTATACCATTTAAAGGATTGAATGAAATGCAATGAAATGTATACAATTGAATGAAAAGCAAATGCGACGTAAACAAAATTGGTAACTTGAACCAAACAATTATTTTGTCCTCAAAATTCACAAAAACAAATCAAATAAAAGAGAAAATGTGCATTATAAGTGCGGATATCGGTCGATAATCTCTAAATGGGCAGATATCGGCCGAGTAAGGCTGATATTATCAGTCTATCGCTAAAATTCACCAAATAACCCGCATTTCTTTAAAAAAAAATCATTATACCATAAAAAAAAAAAAAAACAGCATCACAGTGCAATTAAATATAATGTTGTTTGCTAAACCAAGCAAATAAATAACTAGATGAACTAAATGAACGATTGAACTGATCTGCAAACAGACATGCACACACTGAATATGTTGACAGAACGCTGATCAAGGCATATGCCTAGTAAAAATCAGCATATTAGGCAAAAATCAAGCTCTGTCAACAAGTTTTGCTTAAACCATTAATGACCTTTCCTTTATAAAAGAACATTAAGGCATTTACATGACTTTACACGTTGTTGTCTTATTAAAGGGATAGTACACCCAAAAATGAAAATGACTCCATTAACTGCCATCCCAGATGTGCATGACTTTCTTTCTTAAGCAGAACACAACACAAGTATTTAGAAGACAATGCAAGTGAATGGAGACCAGAAGTTTAAATCTCCAAAAATCACATGAAGTCAGCAGAAAAGTAATTTATAAGACTCCAGTGGTTAAATCTATGTGTTCAGAAGCAATAGGTGAGAAACAGATCAATATTTAAGTAATTTTTTTCTATAAATCTCCACCTTTGACCAGCCCCAAAGAGTAGGTTGCGATATGCAAGAAGAATGCAATCACCAAGTGAAAATGAAAGTGAAAATGGAGATTGATAGTAAAAAAGGATCTGTTTCTCACCCACACCTATCAAATCACTTCAGAATACATGGATTTTACCACTGGAGATTTATGGATTACTTTTATGCTGCCTTTTATTTTTTTCCACCCCAATTTGGAATGCCCAATTCCCAATCCGCTCTAAGTCCTTGTGGTAGTGTAGTGGCTCGCCTCAATCCAGGTTGTGGAGGACGAATCTCTGAGACAGTCAATCCGCGCATCTCATCATGTAGCTTGTTGAGCGAGTTACCATGGAGACAGAGCGCGTGTGGAGGCTTCACCCTATTCTCCGCGGCATCCACCACGTGCCCCACCGAGAGCGAGAACCCCATTATAGCGAACACGAGGTGGTTACCCCATGTGACTCTACCCTCTCTAGCAACCGGGCCAATTTGGAGATGATCACCTGTAACCATGGTAACACCAGTGGTATTCGAATCATCAGATTCGTCCACGCAGAATAGCAGAGCCAAAGCCCAACTCACATAATTACCAAAACAATGTTCCTCCACAATACTCCAGCTCTATGCTTCAACTGCTAGAGGGCCAAAAGTTACACAGTGAAGCTTTAAGCAAATTTATTGTAAGACTGTCAATGTAGACGCACTTTATTGGTCACTAAGCAGCATATATATGGATGCTCACCTCAAATGTAATCTCCACACTGTTTTTGGGCACCTGTAGTACTCCGGTCTCAGCAAGCTCCCCTGACACACACACCCAGGGGTTGGCCGTAAACATGGAGCCTCCTAGTTTCTTACTGGGAATGATCACCACATGATATGGTATCACTGGGAACAAGAATAAAGAAGAGGTCAAGAGTAGAAACATTAACTGGTTAGTAGCAACTGCAGAGTAAAGGCAGACAATATATCGGTTATACCGATTAATCGGTGCCGATAGTTGCATTTCGGTACTATTGGTTATCTGGAAAAAATATTTTTGAAGTTGCTGATAAAACATTTTTTCCCTCTGTGTTTCTCTGTTGCCGGCGCTGGAGGATTCTACTTTTGAAAGGGCTTCTGCCTTTTTATAAAGTTGCCAAAAGGCGTTAGTTTGTCACAGCCTTGAACCATGATTTGCTACTTACTATTGTTAGTCAGAAATAAATGGTAATGGGGGACAATCATTCTGGAGAGCATTGGGCCAAACGACCGAGTACAAGAAGAGCTAAAATTATTTTTGGTCTGTGCTCCCAAAAGAGAAAGACTGTAATTTTGAATGTGTATATCTGCAAAATGTTCATTTGCTTGTTAAAAATAAATAATATATAAAAATAAATGTTTGCATTATTTGGCATCAACCGCCCTTTTTATCTCATCACATTCAGTTCAGACTGCAAGCTGCCAACTAGGGTATTACTCAAGTCAAGTCAAATTATTGTATAAACAGTACATGTATGACCTCAAAGTTTTTTTGCAGTGTCTGAATTGTGAAATGTACTCTGCTTACTAATTGTGGTGAAGACATTGGTGAAGCAGAAGTAGTCGACTGCGTTGAAAGAGAGGAGGTGATACAGGAACTGCTCCTTCTCATCATCACAGCGTAGGAAAGCATAGCGCTTATAGAGCTTCCTTTAAAAAAAAACAACCAAACGTCATAAGGGTGAATCTCATGAAGAAATGTTCACGTCATACTAATGAGAATTGTGAAATAAAACTAGCAATGCAAAAATATCTTAATGGTTAAAAAAAAAGCTCCATTTTCATATGCAAAATATAATTTATTTTATTTATTAACTTTTTTCCAGGTGAAATGTACTGCCGACACACAATGATTCAAATCAACATAAATTATCATAAATCAAGTACAACAAACACCATCATAATGTAAACTTACAATTGTTCTTCACAATCTGATTCATATTTAATGTTTTCACACTACAGTAGGTGATTTTGATTACAGTACATTGTAGTTAATTATCATGAAAATAATGTCACATTGTGAAAACTCTTAATATTTGGCAAAATAAGCTTAAAGGAACATTCTGGGCTCAATACAAGTTTAAGTTAAGCTCAATCAACAGCAAATCGAGGTTACAGTGAGGCGCTTACAATGGAAGTGAAAGGGGCCAATGTTTGGAGGGTTTAAAGGCAAAAACGTGAAGCTAACAATTTTATAAAAGTTAGTCCTGTAAAAACATGTGTAATATTTGAGCTGTAACGTTTAAATTGTCATTTTTACAGCCATTTTAGGGTTTGTTGACATTATATTGTCATGGCAATGAAGTTGTATAATTGGCCATAAGAAAAGGTTTGTAGGTGATTTTTATCACACTAAAATCATGTTTAAATGCATATTGTTTATGTATTGTGGCTATACTTTTGAAAAAGTGAGTATTTTAACATTCAAAAATTGGCCCCCATTCACTCATTGTAAGTGCCTATAATCCAGATTTTTGCTTTTTTCAAGAAAAAGAGGAGATTTTCAGGTCAAACGAGGACATCGCAAAGAATGCTGCACTGAAGATGATCCAGTTAACTGTTCAAGGCTCGTGAATAATTTAATGGTCCCTTTTTCTTTGCTGAGCTGCTTCTCTTGCATCACATATTAATTGTTTGACATCCAAACCTTCATCTACATCTGATCAATGAAAGTGCCTTCCATATTGCCACAGAACTGGTCAATAGGTCTTACTTGTTGAGTTCATGGTCAGACAGGAGCTGTTTCAGGTGCCTGGAAAGCAGTTTCTTCTCCATGGAGAGACGCACCCATGCTCTGGCCTTCCCAACATCCGTCTTGATCTCACTGATGTTCTGGATGTGCCTGATGAACAACCAACAGTGAGTTACAGTAGTTTGAAAGGTTGCGGGATATTTCAATAGGACTTTAAATACCAATACAGTAACTGCAATGGAATTTACAGTAATTGTAGTGCAAGTACTGCGACTATTATGATTACACTGAAAATGCAACAAAAATAAGTTTTAGTAATACGAGTACCCAGATGATTCTTCAACTGTCAAAACGGAGTGTTGAATGTAGGACATTTCAAGCACTCGGTGCACGCTGTGGGAATGAGAGTTTGGAGTTTGGCTAACGTGCTAAAGCTAGCCACAACAAGGGGCCTGGGTAGCTCTGCGAGTAAAGATGCTGACTACCACCCCTGGAGTCACGAGTTTGAATCCAGGGTGTGCTGAGTGACTCCAACCAGGTCTCCTAAGCAACCAAATTGGCCCGGTTGCTAGGGAGGGTAGAGTCACATGGTTACCTCCTTGTGGCCGCTATAATGTGGTTCTCGCTCTCGGTGGGGCATGGATGGAGTTGTGCGTGGATGCCGCAGAGAATAGCATGAAGCCTCCACACGCACTAGGTAATGTGCTCAACAATCCACGTGATAAGATGCGCGGATTGACGGACTCAGACGCGGAGGCAACCGAGATTCGTCCTCCACCACCCGGACTGAGGCGCGTTACTACGCCACCACGAGGACCTAGAGCTCATTGGGAATTGGGCGTTCCAAATTGGGGAGAAAATCAAAAAAGAAAAAAGCTAGCAAGAACACATTGGAAGCATTTGAAATGTCACTTATGTCAGCTGTTAAGCGGCGAATGCTTCCATGTAGTAAACAAATAGTTAAGTGTTCCTTTGAGACTAAAAAAAACACTCCAAGAAAAGAATTCCTTGCTCATATGCAAGGAAGTCATGACCAAAAGGAGCACCAAAACCAAAGATTGAACTGAGTGCAATCTTAAAGTGCAGTGGGAGGAGACTAGCAGCTCTCTCAAGGGGCCATTTCAGGAGAGATAATGGGGGCAGAAGAACTGGCTCAGACTCCCTAGAGCGTCAGCCGACATGCTGTCATCGCTCGCAGCCACTATCATGTCCAGACACATTCTCTTCCACTCCACCTCTGTTAGTCAACACTGTCTGACTGTACATTAAGCGCAGCCAGTACCCCTATGGATTCCAACTATATAGTAACTTGCTTTGCCTTTATATGCCTTTTGTCCAGTATGATGAAGCCAATTTTGAATATGTTTTGACATCTATGGTATCCATAATTTCAATATATGATTTTAAGGAGATTTGTTTTTTTTTTGTGTACTTTTATACAATAAACAACTTTGACGCTTTTGATGGGTCAACACACTTGCTGTCAATAGCCATGAAGCAAAATCGGTTTAATCCAACTGGTTAGAGATTGAACAGATAATGCTGCTAATATTGCATTGCTGTTGACTAGATTATGACCAGTAGTCGCGCTCAATGCCTCATCACTATGGAGTTGCTGACATGGCTAAAGAGAGCGATGTTATGCCAAGGCTTTTCTGCACTGCTATGTCACGGCAAGGCACTGCAGGGGGTCTGCTGCTAATTAGACTGGAAATAATGTGTCGACATAAAACGTCTCGCTTCCTCATGCAATGCAAGGAGACAAGCCCCCTCCTCATATCTGACCTTACGCAGACTGCCACCAAAAACACTGCATTTTTCATATGCTGACAGCACTCAACCAATATTTCCATGAGGTTATAAAAAAATCATTCACTGTTACACATTTTCCATTTTCATAAACTAAGTTTTTACTGGAGTAAAAATACAATGTAATGTTTGTCCATGGATCTCACCTTCGAAGCCTCACATTTCAATGAACGTTATATTTCCCAGATACATTTCTATGACTTTGCCACGAATTTTGAAGTCGTTCATGATTCTAAATTTAGGATGTTAAATCATTTTAATAGAGTGATAGTTGGGGTGGATTTCCATTTATTCGTCAGGTGCCAGTTTTTAGAATTAATAGAATTAGATAATTATATTTAAAGTCTCCAATAAGACCCTCAACAAACAGACTGATGCCGTCAAACTGACTTACGGGCAAGATTTACTCTATACAAACACACACAAACGAGCAATATCATACATATCAGAGCAAAACAACAAAAATGTATATTCAATATACAAATTTCGTCCATGAAGCCCATATTTATAATGCATTGAAAAGGCATTATAAATGCATTATACTGCATTCATAAAGTCTCATAATACACCTTATAATAAGTATAATACCTCTTCATAAATAACTGTAACTACATTTATAATACCGGATTATAATGCATTATGACACAAAAAAAAATCCAATATTGGATGTTCAGTAGAAGCGAATAAAGTTGATCGTATAAGTGCTGTCATGCAAAAGCAGCACGTATATGACATGATCATAAACCCTTATAAGTTGTCTTTGGCAGCTTTAAGTTACAAAAGAATTGTCAGTAACACTTTCTGTGAAACCCATATTTATAATGCATTGTAAAGGCATCATACTGCATTCATAGTGTCTCATAATACACCTTATAATATAACTTCTCAAATAATTATAACTACAGTTATAATACATTATAAGACTTCAACTATTCATAGTTATACTTAAAGAGTATAATGCATTATAACACAAGCAACATCCAGATTTAATGCAGCAGAGGCTAATGAAGTTAATCGTATAAGCGCATGTTATGCAAAAGCAGTGTTGTGTAAACAGTCAAAAGGCTTTATGACATGATCATATTATAAGTGGTCTTTACCTGCTTTAAGAAAAGTTACAAAAGCAATATCTTCTTATAAACAGCCATAAAATAAACAATAAATTACAAGTCACACTTATACAATGGAAGTTATTTATGTAATAAGTATCCAAATAAGAGTATCACAAACATTTGTTTATTGAATAGTCCAGTATAGAACAGTTTTATGCTTTGTATTATTTTCAGGTGTGTGTGTGTGTGTGTGTGTGCACCCAAGAAGAATGGCTACATGTGTGATCAACATACATATTGTTTTTGTCCTCGAGAGAGTTTCTGATATATTTTAACCTTGTAGCTTGACAAGAGTTTTTCATAAAATCTCAAATTTACATTGAACAGGTGTTATTTTGAATTTTGTGCATGTGTAATGTATATCATTTCCAGCATGAGTTGTAATGTCTTATAACCACTTAAAATATCTTATGGCTGTTTATAAGAAGACATTGTTTTTTCACTTAAGCATACCTATTATACAGTATTTATTACACACATATATATATATATATATATATATATATATATATATATATGGATGTTGATTGTGTTATAATGCATTATACTCTAAGGTATAACTATGAATATGTAAGTATTATAATGTATTAAAATTGTAGTTACAATTATCTTTGAGAAGTTAACAAATATTATAAGGTGTATTATGAGACACAACTAGTGCATTATAATGCATTTATAATGGCTTTATAATGCATTATAAATACGGGCTTTATATACATTTTATGGAGTATTTCCATTTAACATTGCAATAACACTTCATAATAACTACACAGTATAAAGTATCTGTAAAGCATTAGTTTATAGTCTATTGATCATTTGTAAACTATCATTCCTACATTTACAAGCTACATACAAATAGTTTGTTATTTGTTTATATTCACTGTAGCAAATGATGTATTATTTAATTTATAGGCAGTTTGATGATATTTTTTAACATGAACAAGGCATGAATTCATAGTAAATAAATAAATTATACATGTAATTAACTGGATTTACATTTAAACAATTTGTGTAATTGTTACTGTTTTATTAACACTATTAAAGCAATTCTTAATTAATATATAGGTCGTAATAAAGCATCTACTAATTGCTAAGCATTTTGCATGACCTAATCTAAAGTGAGAACAGCATATGCCTAATTATACATTTATTAATTATTCATTAATCCATTACCATAAACTTGGCCCTGAAATAACCATCTTAAGTTGAGAAATGTTTAACTTTATGAAATGAAGAGCGACTTTCGGGAGCAACAGCCAATACGAGAGAAGATGGTAGAGCTCACGTGGTCCTAATATTTTAATAATAATATTAATTGGAAAGAAACAGTGCTGTTTAGACTCTCCATACACAGGACTAGCGACCCAACTGCCAGTCATGAAGCAGCTGGCAGTGCGAACGCAGCTTAATTGCTCAAACGCCACTTTAGCATTTTCCATCCTATCCTAGCTTTATAAGCAGACTTGTTCTCATTATTGCCAATTAAAATGACTTTCACCAGTGGACCTACTATAAATATTTCATTAAATTTAATCCAATTCCAGAAATAAAGTCCAACAATCCTATTACAAACCATCAGCACGTCACTGGTCACATAACAGTGATGAAATGGCCAAAAAAAAAAAAAAAGCCTGATCATGTAACATTATTGATTTCAATGCCTATTAAACTTCCATCCATCCATTGTCAACCGCTTATCCTGTACAGGGTCGCAGGGGCTGGAGCCTATCCCATCTAACATTGGGCGAAAGGCAGGGTACACCCTGGACAGGTCGCCAGTCCATCGCAGGGCCCCACGTAAACAAACAACCACTCACACTCACATCCACACCTAGGGCAATTTTTTGGAGACATCAATTAACCTAGCCTGCATGTCTTTGGATGGTGGGAGGAAGCCGGAGCACCCGGAGAGAACCCACGCAGACACGGGGAGAACATGCAAACTCCACACAGAAAGGCCGGGGCAACCAGGGTTTGAACCCACGACCTTCTTGCTGTGAGGCGACAGTGCTAACCGCTGCACCACCGTGCCGCCCCTATTAAACTTCACATGAATTAAGCAGAAAAATTTATCCAATTCATTACATATTTAATATCTTAATTAACTATGAATTCATGCTTTCTTAATGTTCGCATAAACACTTATTCACCACTGGTTTAGTTAGGTATGATATGAAAATTGTTTAGGATAAAACAAAAACAAACGATCAAACTGCCTAAATCTGAACTTAATAAATAATATAAATTAATTTGCTTAAGTGAATAGCAACAAATAACATATTATTTATATGTAGCTTATTAATGCATTAATAATGTAGGAACAATAATTTACAAATGATCAATTAACTACAAACTAATGTTAATGCTTGTGTTTCTCCACTTAATGTTGAAAACAGATCAAAGAGGGTTGTTCCAAAATCAATAAGCGCAATTGTTTGATGGAAGCAAGTTGTCATTTAGATTCGGTCACAAAATGAAAAATGAAGCTTGTAGTTTCAGGGCAGTGAGACTCACCTCATGTCCTGGATCAAGGAGACTTTGAGAGGCGGCAATGCACAACTAGCATCTGACTTCCGTCTCTCTGTGTCATGAATGATACCTGAGACACAAAACAGAACATTAACATACCACAGCTATTCAGCAATTTTTCACTGAAAGCAACATTGAAACCGAAGCATTCACAGGCTCTGTTACAAACCCCAGCAAGCTGCTATACAACATTGTTTGCGGGGTCAGATATTAACCAGGGCTTGGGGCAAAAATGCCACCAAAAGTGACTAAAATCGCCCAGATTTTTAATAAAACTCTATTATTATTTTTTACATGTTGTTAATATTAGATATATTAAATATGTAGTGATAGACAGATATATCGGCCAGTCCAATTAATTGCCAGATATCTAGCCATTATCAGCACCGGCCTAAAACAGTGTTTTGAAGTAAATATTGTGTAAAATGGTCATTTCAATTCGGTAATTGTAATTTGTACGTTATAATTGGTAATCGGTCACTTATGATGATCAAATTTGGTTCAGATGCTGCCTTGGAAGGGTGCTGCCTATATGGACAGTAGAAAATTAAGTCTTGCTAGGTTTTGGAACAGAGCCGTGATGTACAAAATAATATAAAGCCATCGCCATCTTCAAAGTCCTTTACCAGGAGGGCCTAGACCTGCTGGAGTAGCATCTCTCTTCTCTTTACACTCCTGATAATGCAAGAGGTGTGACCACAATGCAGATTTTCCCTAATGAACACACAGAAAAGCACCAGTGTCACTTCACAAGCCAAACACATTACCAAAATCTTGTAGTCATGACGTGCGAGCATGCGTGTTTATCGTTTACCTGTTTGACCTGCAGACCATGGCTCCAGATTCGTTCCAGTAGATCACACAAGCTGGCGATGAGCGTGTTCTCCTCCACACCTGTGATGCTACCCTCCCCGTGGCCCAGCTCCACCGCCTCCCGGCCCATCTTCTCCACGAGCATGCGTTTTGTCTAAGCCACAGAGATCGTATGTGGTTAGTTAACCCTTACATCAAGATTCTCTCTTTGACCCTGCCTGGTATTAAAGGAATAGTTCACCCAAAAATGCAGATTTGGGTGTGTAAATTATCAGCAGATTTTCATTTTTGGGTGAACTATTCCTTTAACACCCATTTCAGAGGATCTGATCACAAGTGGACTTTGCTAAATAGACAAAATACAACCGACTAAATATGAAAAGCTTGTGTAATCACCAAAAAACTATAGTACAACGAAACACACACCTTATTTCTACATTCCTTCAATAGTCCCTCCACAAACTTCCAGTTGGTCTGTGCAATGACAGAAGGTGATAGGTTGGAGAGTTTGGGTTGGCGGAGAGTCGTGCCCAGGTTCCTGGCCTCCTGGATATACTTCTGCAATCACAACATCACAGTCACATGACAACTGAGCCATTGGACGCTTCATGCACTACCTGCACATCACTAGTACACTGGCTAAATGCACCGTAGTACAGGTAGCTAAATGCAATAAGCACAGATGATTTATATTTACAATCAAATGAGAACATTTAGAGCACAGCTTTTTTCTTTAGCGTTACCACTTTAAATATTGAACTTGGTGGGGAGTTAAATAAACCTTTGAATCATGACTAAATAAACACAATAATGGCTGAATGAGTTAAAGAGATACTTCACCCAAAAATGAAAATTGTCACCATTTACTCAGACTCATTACACATTACAGATTTGGTGGGGGTGGATGGGTAAATGACAGAATTTACATTTTTAGGTGAACAACCCTTTGAATGATTCACAAGACAAATAAAAGGTACAAAAGCAGGGATTTTATTTTGAAAAAGGGAGCTACTGATGCTTACGGGAATGTGGGCTTAGTCAACATGAAACTGCATTTGCAACCCCTTGCAACCCCATTTTATTTCTGTAATGTGACACAATCCCAAGTCTTCTCTTCAGGTCCTCTCAAGCTGGTTGGATGGGGACCGTTGGTGGACAGCCATTTTCAGGTCTCTCCAGAGATGTTTGATTAGGTTCAAGTCCAGGCTCTGGCTTGGCTGTTTGCGTAGGGTTATCGTAGGCTTTCCTTCAACCCTGACCAGTCCCCCAGACCCTGCTGCTGAAAAACACCCCCACAGCATGATGCTTCCTCCACCATGCTTCACCGTTGGGATGGTATTGCGCAGATGATGAGCGGTGTCTGGTTTCCTCCAAATATGATGCTTGGAATTGATGCCAAACAGTTCAATCTTCATTTCATCAGACCAGAAAATCTTGTTTCTGTCTGACAGTCCTTTAGGGGCTTTTTTGCAAATTCCAAGCAGGCTTTCATGTGTCTTGCACTGAGGAGAGGCCTCTGTCTGGTCACTCTGCCATAAAGCCCATATCAGTGAAGTGTTGCAGTGATGGTTGTCCTTCTGCAAGTTTCTCCCATCTCCACACATGATCTCTGGAGCTCAACCAGAGTGACCATTGGGTTCTTGGTCACCTATTTAACAAAGGCCTTCTCCCTCCCAACTGCTCTAGGAAGAGTCTTGGTTGTTCCAAACTTCTTCCATTTAAGAATTATGGAGGTGACTGTGCTGTTGGAAAACTTCAATGCAGCATACATTTTTTGTAGCCTTCCCCAAATCTGTGCCTCAACAAAATCCTGTCTGAGCTCTGCAGGCAGTTCCTTTGACCCCATGGCAGGCGTGTGCCTTTTCTTTTTTTTTTTGAATAAACTCATTATTCATTTGCCACAGGTGGACTCCAATCAAAGTGTAGAAACATCTCAAAGATGATCCAGAGAAATGGGATGCAGCTGAGCTAAATTTCAAGTGTCATAGCAAAGAGTCTGAATACTACGTCAAGGTGATATTTCAGATTTTTCATTTTAATACATTTGCAAAACTTTTTACTTTGTTATTTTAGGTTATGGAGTGTTTGGGTATAGAGGGTATAGAGTCAAAAGTTTGGAATAATGTACAGACTTTGCTGTTTCGGGAGGAAATTGGTACTTTAATTCACCAAAGTGGCATTCAACTGATCAGAGAGTATAGTCGGGACATTACTGATGTAAAAAACAGCACCATCACTATTTGAAAAAAGTCATTTTTGATCAAATCTAGACAGGCCCCATTTCCAGCAGCAGCACGCCAACACCTAATCCTTGAGTAATCATGCTAAATTGCTAATTTGGTACTAGACTTAACATTGTTTTTGTGTTTGTTTTTGAGTTGCCACAGTGTGCAATAGACTGGCATGTCTTCAGGTCAATATTAGGTCAAAAATGAAAGTTTTCCTCTAGAAACTCGTCAGTCAATCATTGTTTTGATGAATGATGTCTATAAAATGCTTGAAATTGAAGAAGGTTCAAAGGTGTACACTACAGTCTTCAAAGACAAAGCACAACTGTCTCTAACAAGGACAGAAAGAGATGTGGAAGACCAGATGTGCAACTAAACAAGAGGATAAGTACATCAGAGTCTCTAGTTTGAGAAATAGACACCTCACATGTCCTCCGCTGACAGCTTCATTGAATTCTACCCGCTCAACACCAGTTTCATGTACAACAGTAAAGAGAAGACTCAGGGGTGCCTTATGGGAAGAATTGCAAAGAAAAAGCCACTTTTGAAACAGAAAATATAAAGAAAACGTTCGAGTGGGCAAAGAAACACAGACATTGAACAACAGATAATTGGAAAAGAGTGTTACGGATCTTAACCCCATTGAGCTTTTGTGAGATTAGTTAGACTGTAAGGTGTGTGAGAAGTGCCCGACAAGACAGTCACATCTATGGCAAGCGCTACAGGAAGTGTGGGGTGAAAGGTCACCTGAGTATCTGGACAAACTGACAGCTGGAATGACAAAAATCTGCACAGCTGACATTGCTGCATGTGGAGGATTTTTAATTAGTTTAAGTTAAGTTATGTTGTTGATCAGGTGAGAGCAACTTTGGTGAATAAAAGTATCAATTTATATATATATAAAATGTGCAGTATATTATTTATTTTGTTTGTTTTTTATTAGAAGAACCATCATTTCAACAAAAGAATGTCAGTGTTGCAAAGTAGATTCTACATTTTTAAAGCAAGAAAAAAACAAAGAAATATATTGTTGTTCCTCCTTTTTCACTAAATGAGTTTATTCATCATTTATTCGAAATGATTGGATTGTAAAAAGTGCCTAAACCTGTAGCCTAAAACTAGGCCTACATAAATGTTTGATTTCATGTTGACTAAGCGTTCAAGAGAGCAGGGACAGCAGGGAGAAAGTCAAAGAGTGCATGGTTTGAGATTCACATTTTGAGATAGGCTTGTTCTCCCATCGAGCACATACCACATCCACCTTGACGGACTTCAGACAGGGCCTGAAGGACTGTGAGAACCAGTAGTAGTCCAGAGCCAGCAGAAGCTGAAGCTCAGAAAACAGACACGCCTCGTGCTGATAGTGTGCGCGCATGTGTGTGCGTGTGTGCTTGAGGGATGTGCAGTGTGTGAGGCAGCCAGAAAAGACAGACAGGAGTGAAAAAAAGAAATCCAGGAAGAAAAAAACACATTAATCATGCTATGAAAGGAACTGTAAAGCAATGACAAAGGACAATAAAATAAAGAATGAAGAAAATTTGAAAAACTGGAGACTAACATGAGAAACGTGTTAAGACGGGCAACAAAATACAGAATGTACCTCTCTCTGGTCATTATCTAGATAAAGATGTTCAGCGTGTTGCTTCTGTCTGTCTCTCCTCCTCCACTGTGCTGGTGCACTGCGCTTCACCCATCTAACACAACACAACAACAACTATACATTATAAAACCCAAAGCACATGTATGCATTTTAAACAACATGAAAATCTCAAGTATACTGCATTGCATTGGGGTTATGAAACAAAGCGTCAAGTTAAACATGTTTTTGTTTATCCTGGAACAAAAGTTGGGTAGCATTTTATAAGAACTTTATATTTGTTAACGTTAGTAAATGCACAGGTATCACAAACCATGGACAGTTCAAGGAACGAAAACCGAAAACGAATGAAATTCTTAGCAGAACGTAACCAAAAACCAACTACATCATTTTCCATTTTCCCCAAAAATAAAACTGCTGCAACACACATTTCCTTGCCTTAATGCATGAACGAAGACCTTTTTAACAACTATGTAGAATTACTACATATACTGTACATGCACGGCTAATCCAGATACAAGGAAAACATTATTAGAGATAAAAAGCACATTTCTATGTCTTCAAGTCTTCAATGAGTTATTGTTAGATATGATGCATTAATTCAGATTTGATGCTGTCAGGTTTGTCGTTTATTGCTAGTTTATGTTAGTTTATAACGTATTAACTAATGACAGCACATTAGATAATTAGTGCCGATAAATGTTGCAATTAACATGAACCAAGATTACTAAGTGCTTCAAAAGTATAGTTTTGAGTATATTTTTATTTATATAATGTTGTTAACTAATATTGACAAATGTAACCTTATTTTAAAGTGTTACATTAAAATCAGTAACTAAGAAAATATATCTTCTTGATATTTTTCAAGCTTCTACTGTATATACTTAGCATGTTGTGTTTTAGAGGAACAATTGTTTCAGTAAAACAGTAATTGTTGCCTTAAGTAGATTTAAAAATGTTTAAGCAAGAAATAGACATAAATCTAGCGTTCCTCAGTTTTTAACTAAATTACATTTGATAATAATTGTTTTATTGTGTGTACAGATACACCAACATATCACAGTAAACATCAAAACATCAATCAGCCACATCATTAAAACCACCTGCCTAATATTGTGTAGGTCCCCCTCGTGCCTCCAAAACACCAACCCACATGTCAGAACAGCATTCTGAGATGATATTCTTCTCACCACAATTGTACAGAGCGGTTATCCGTGTTACCGTAGACTTTGTCCGAATCAGTCTGGCCATTCTCTGTTGACCTCTCTCATCAACAAGACATTTCAGTCCTCAGAAGTGCCCCATACTGGATGTTTTTTTGTTTTTGGCACCATTCTGAATAATCTTTAGAGACTGTTGTGTGTGAAAATCCCAGATCAGCAGTTACAGAAATACATAATCCAGCCCGTCTGGCACCAACAAACATCCATGTGATTATCTAATCAGCCAATCGTGTGGCAGCAGTGCATAAAATCATGCAGATACGGGTCAGGAGCGTCAGTTAATGTTCACATCAACCATCAGAATGGGTAAAAAAAAATGTAATCTCAGTGATTTGGACCGTGGCGTGATTGTTGGTGCCAGACGGGCTGGTTTGAGTATTTCTGTAACTGCTGATCTCCTGGGATTTTCACACACAACAGTCTCTAGAATTTACTCCGAATGGTGCCAAAAACCAAAAACATCCAGTGAGCGGCAGTTCTGTGGACGGAAATGCCTTGTTGATGAGAGAGATCAATGGAGAATGGCCAGACTGGTTTGAACTGACAAAGTCTACGGTAACTCAGATAACGACTCTGTACAATTGTGGTGAGAAGAATATAATCTCAGAATGCTGTTCTATAATGTGGGTTGGCGCTGTTTTGTTGTCACGAGGAGGACCTACACAATACTAGGCAGGTGGTTTTAATGTTGTGGCTGGTCAGTGTATTTGCCTACATACATTTTAATAAAAATATTTTAGAGCAATAAAAACATAGCAATATTCACAATGTTGATTAATTCTATATCGGCAGAAAAAAGATATCTATCTCTACAATTCAAAATGCAAGCTTACTTAGACCACTTGAAAAAAACATGTTTTTTCATGGTTAAAATCTTGCGTATCTCAAAAACCTGATGTTAAAAAAAATGATTATTGTTGAGACAATGCTCTATTTATTGGCTCTATTATGTTTATCCTCCATTGTGGTGAAAATATACCTTGAAAAAGGCTGGTAAGCTGAAATGTCAGTTAACAAATAAGCTTGCATTTTGAGTTGGGCAGCATTTTCTCTGTATATATTTAAGCCATAACTTGGACCTCGAAATTAAAGGAGTCACATTTAAATCAACCAACACTTTCTATTTGATTTTAGAGGTACTTAATGGTTAGGGGTTGTTTGATTGATTATTGTTACAAGCAACCGATTTCCTTACATGCAGTTCTAATTTCATGTCTTAATGCGATCTATTGCATCCTACATAAGAAATGCTTAGGTTTATTTTGTATAGTCTGGCCTAGGAACAATAAAGGATGACGAACATGTCTAACTTCATTAAATCATAACATGTTAGCTTCATCTGTGAGCCTTTCTGTAATGAGTTCATTACATCCAGGATAACCCCAGAGACTCATACTGACTTGTTGCTGGTGGGTCCAGTGGAGAGCACGTCAGACTGCAGGCGAGGGAAGAAGCCAGGCTCATAGCGGCCCTGACCGATCTTCATGTCCAGCAGGTGGGGATGCAGAGCCGTGTGGTCGATCTTACACAGTCTCATCTCAATGGCCTTTTCTACAGCAACACACACCACAGGGAGCAATGCGTCACACAAGTATTGCTGATGAGTCACCAAAAGCCCATATGTTGACACAAAAGAAATGAAGTTCCTGTCACGGTGATATGAAACCCACATGGTGGGAGGAGTGTGAGTTAGTGATGTGGTAGAGTTAAAAAGAAAGCTACGCCTCTGATGAGGTTTTCGTTTTAATATATCAAAGAGATGATACCACAAATACAGAACATGATTCATTACATCCACACTGGAAATTTCATGAGATGCAACTGGCTGAGCTACACATAATAGGCTACATATGTGTATTTTCTCAGGAACCTTTTGAGTCTAAATTGATGCACAACTTAATTTTAGTAGTACACCCAAATGACAACAGTCATGTCAAGCTGTTCATATGTTACACATGCTATAGTTTACTTCCACATTGCTGCTTCATCAAATGGCAATGCAAAATGTATATCAAGTCAATCACTGTAACATTAGCGCCACCTTGAGTAAGAAATAGCATGTGTAATACAGTATTTACAGTATGTGAACACGCATAAGGGATACTGAAAATTCACCACTTTTTTTTTTTTTACAATTTAGCGTTTTTTTGTTTTTGTTTTTGTTACACTATTCAGAAGAGAAAGGTTGACGAATACTAAAGAGGTGTGGGCATTACTCCAAAAAATTGGATGCGGTACAAACGTATAGGGGGTGGAATGAGGTCCCAGGTTTCTAAAGACCTGACATATGCAATTCAGAAGTTTATAATAACATTTCCATCCATTTCAAGAGCACTGATGGCTTCGTCCGCTATTTGTGAGTTGAGTTATATCAGCACAGCTAATGGATGATATCTCCATTTAAATCACTTAACTCAACAAACCATAACGGAGGAGGAGGAATTCCCCATGACTGTTTAGTAGTCTATGGATTACTAAGCAAAAATGTGTCAAAGGAGCGACCAGATCAACTTTGTAATATTTTAAAGAGTAGTCTATCTGAAAATAAAGGTCACTTATTAATAAAAATAAAGTCACAATCCATAAATGCTTCCATTTTAACCTATGCATGTGACAGGTTTGATTTATGTAGAAACCCATTTGAACTATGGCATTTCAAACTGAGCCTCAGGGCTTCATTCACTTTTGAAGAGAAAAATACATGCAAGCAAGGTCCAATATAATCCGATGAGAGTAAAAATTGGCATTGCCAATTAAAGACATTGCAACCTTTAAGAAAATTGCAACATAATGTGTGGTTTAAATCACAATACAATTATGTAAAACCGTATAAAACTCATTGACAGTACATCTAAACTCATTGACAGTATATCAAACAACATTCCCCTCGATAAATTGATCATCTGACATTGAAAAAGGAGACCAAAAGATATTATATTTATTTCTACATTTATTCATCTCAACGGACTGCATCTTAGTGAGACTATATGATGCTAGACGAGCTAACGGTCTGCCCTTGGCATGGCATCCCGCATGCAATTTCCCCGAATTAGTCCATTTCAAAACTAGACTAGTCACCGGACCTGAGCGGTTTCACCTGATTCATCAGTATTGGTACATTTCTGGTACATGGAGGTACGCAGGGTGGGCGTCCTGATGTTCAGCATGTGGATCTTGTCGACACGGGAATCGAACACTCGCAGTGTGTGCTCTTTGTCCTCGTCATCGTGGCACAGGATCTTGCTGTCGATGAAAGAGGCAAACATCTGCGTCTCCAGGAAGCGGGAGAGGAAGGGCAGGTACGGTTCGGGCTGATCCGACAGGAAGGAGGCCTGCAGTGGGCACAATTTATTAATCACAGAAACCATAAGGCTCAAAAGAAGCTACTGTTAGAGTATTAACATCATAGGCCATTCAAAAGTTGATCACCGCAGCCCATCTGTACGGGAAAATCACAATAAAACCAAGCTCTGATGGCTAACGTGGTCTTTAGCTGGTCCAAGCTCGTCTAGCTGGATCAGGTTTCGACCTGCAAGACCATCTTGGAACAGTGGCAAACCAGTTACCATGTTTAAAAAAGTTATGATGTGGTTTTACCAGCAGGGAATTCCTAAATGTATAATGAAGCATCACCTTGTCAAAGTTCTGCATCTGGTCACGGTTGCTGAACCAGGACTCTTTGTCTTGGCTGGGCTGGATGACGAAGACCTCGTAGTCAGAGAACATCTGTGTGAAGCGGTTGGCAAAGACCTCTCGCACACGGATATTCAGCTGATGCATTTTAAGCTCCTCCTCCTCACACTGCACTTTTGAATCCTTAGTGCTAGCGTCCTCCTTTACATCCAACTGATGAACACACACAAAAATACGCTTATAAACAGTTACAAGGGCGAATGATGAAATTTTTTTTTAACTTAAATTAGCAAGATCTCCTTAATATGTTCTGACTGACATTTAGTGATTTTTTCGGTGACGACAGAAAAATTATTTGATGCTGGAATCATACGATTGTCATATTTCTCCCCCTAGATAAACAGTCAATTTACACACAATGGTTTGAATTTGTTGTAAGGGAGAAGCTACCAAACCCCCGAATGACATTACCATGAGTGATTTTGTTGAGTAGATGGATGAGTTTAATTCAATTTGTCATTAATACTCATTTAGTATTTACTATTATTTAATATTATCAATACTGTTTTAGAGTTATTGGGGCTAAACGATTAATCAAAATAAAATCGAAATAGCAATATGACGTAGTGGGATTATCAGACCATAAGGCATGTGATTTAAATAAATAAATAATCTGCACGCGCTGCTCGGCGTGTTTACTGTCTGTGCACAGCGCTGTTCTCTGTTGTGTAATACACATACTCAAAAGCACACATGAGGCTAATAAACTTTTTCTTTTTTGATTTTCTCCCCTTTTTCTCCTCAATTTCGAATCCCCAATTCCCAATGTGCTGTAAATCCTCGTGGTGGCGTAGTGACATAGCACGTGTGGAGGCCTCACGCTTTTCTCCGCAGCATCCACGCACAACTCACTACGTGCCCCACCGAGAAAAAAACACATTATAGCAACCACAATGAGGTTACACTATGTGACTCTACCCTCCCTAGCAACCGGGCCAATTTGGTTGCTTAGGAGACCTGTCTGGAGTCACTCAGCACGCCCTGGATTCAAACTCACGGCTCCAGGGGTGGTTGTAAGTGTCTTTACGCTGAGCTACCAAGGCCCCCAATAAGCTTTTTTTTTAACGTTAATCATAACACACTTCAAATTGCAAATCACAATATTTTTAAGACCAGAGGGATAAGTGGTGAACGAGCTCCACCTGTGCGCCACACCGGTCTCACGTTCCAGTGAGGAGCAGCAGGAGTACTTGAGGAGAGGAGACAGCAGCAGACAGGGAGAGAGAGACACAGCAGTCTTTTGTGTGTGCGTGTTGTAATGCTGAAAAGAAATATGTTTTGGTTCTGCAGGAAAGCAGCCACGTTCGGGTGTTTGATGTACACTGTAAAGTGGTGCAATAAAGTGTTTTTATGTGGATTGTTCACCCGACTCCCGCTTCCTCCGTCTTAGGAAATGCAGAGGTCTGCCACAATCACAATTAGATTTTTTGGTCTAAATTGTTCAGCACTAATAGTTGTATAAATGACTGTTAATAATTAACAATAATTCAGCAAGTAGGCAGTAGAAATGCATGGATATATTATTAAATATGACGGCTTTGCCTGTGCAGAAATAAACAACAAATGTACACATTTAATCCCAAATTTACTGACATTAAAAAATATATATTTATGCAATGTTTTTGCAACGTTAACAATCCTTTCTGACATCTAAATTCAGAATTGTCCAATATGCAAAAGTTGCAGGCGTTTAAAATAAAGTTTAGGTTCATATTTCTCATTTTGCACTGATAGTTTTGAATAAATACATCACATCAGGTTTGGCGGTCACATACGGTCTAGTCACACAAGTTGAAATATTTTGAACATTTGAACCATTGGAAATGATTTATTTCCAGTCTATCGTCTGTCGGATGCAGTGAAAAGGAGTTGAGGGTAGAGGAAGGAGTTAACAGGCAGGCAGAGATAGAGGGTGGGAAAATCTGCCAGCAAATACCAGCACAGCTTTTGGAGCTGATCTTGGAGAGCTGGGAGTGCTGGGAAAGGAAGTCTACAAATCTGCTTTGATTTATATGGTAAACTATGCTCAGTCCCAAGGGAACATAACCATACAGAGCAATTGGCCACATAGAGCAGAAGAAACAAACAAGTGTAAAATACTAGAAACAAATAGTCCAGCTGTACTGATAGGACAAGCCATGGCCTTGAAGTAGGGGTGAATGCACAAACTCTCTCTAGTCTTGTCATAACGAGCCTTAATTATGAGTATGGGATCAATCTCTGGATTTCAGAAAGCTGCTTATTTGTCATCGAGCGAGACCTCGGCATGCTGCGATTCAGAACATCTCGTCCCCATCTCAACAGACTTTTGTTCATCTTTTCATTGCCCACACAGCAATTATAATTGTTGCCCACACTGTAATGATGCATTCTTTAAAAAGGAGCAGCCATCACTGCTGTAGTTATTGTTCAAATCAAAAAGTAAATGACTGTTTTCAAAGTCTCGAATATGCCTCTGATCTATGAAAAAAGGCCAATGAGAAGTTGGCAGAAAGTATTTGCATAATCCGCCCCCGGACATACGGGTATAAAAGCGGGGAAATACGTCTGTTTCATTCAGGATTTTTCTGAGGAGCCGGAAATGGTCCGGCCACAACAGTGGCTCGGCTCAGCGACGTGGCCGGGAGGACACAACGTCTCGCTCCCTCCATCAGGGAACGGAGGTTACATACGTAACCTAGACGTTGTGTCGAAGAAGCGACACTAGGGGTCCAATTTAAATCACGCCATGCACTGAGACGTGTACGTTTTCTGCTGACAAAGGAGCGGGCAGGTATTTTACGTGCAAAGGCGACCAGCTGTGTCAGACTGCACGTACCCTTCCCCAATGCCCCCAAAATGTTGTCGGAATCCTAGACAGGGGAACAAGGCGACGCTTGCCAACCTGGGAACAGGCTGAGCCTCTTTTCTCTCTACGTTTCTCCGCATAGAGCAAGAACGGCCGAGGACCTTACATGCATTGAGGGAAGGGGGTCTTACCCGATTTCCTATTCTTTCAGGGGGAAAAGACCCTGCGGAGGCAACACCTGCCCGAAAGGGGGAGGTAAAGGTGGCGAATACACCACATGGGTTTTTAGGCGGTTGCCTCGAGCACGGACGGGAGTCAACGAGCGTGCTGGGGGGCGGGTGGTCCGAGGGGGCGTACCCGGCGGAAGTGCACCCGCTGCCGTCCACAGATCGCCTCCATCGCCAGCCTCCATTGCGGCTCTCTTAAATAACCGGATTATATAATAATCGCGACACAATGCTTACACAATGACAGTTCATCTGTAGTCCCAATGTTGTTGCATTTTATGTGCATATACTGTACATCCTGAGATACTATGGAGCATTCTCATGGACGACACTATTCTTACAAACTGCTCTCAGATGACTGACTAAGGAAAAGAAGTGGAAACTCGCCATTTGCTCGTGTTCCGCGAGACACGATCGAGCTGCGCGCCTTGGCAGAAAAGCGCAAATTAAGATACGCAAATCACCGGTTTCTTTCGTGTTTACAGCTACAATTTTTATTAAAGCAGAGAGAATCTGCAGAATGACTTCTGACAAACACTCACCACAACACCTCTCAAATAAACTTTTGGATTATGCATAATAACAGGAACATGGATCACAGCAGAGCATTTTGATGTCCGACATTGAACAAACAATGCTTGATGGCTGTAACAGTGTGCATTAAGGACTAAACGTAATGAATTAGAGACAAAAACATCCTAGTAAAGATGCCGCGATATATTATATTACATTAGATATAGGAGAACTTTAAATGCAATGGCAAAAAATGCAGCAATTTACCCATATGAGAATTTATTGATTTTTCAGTTTTTAAGTCATTTGATGCAAAATAAATGCTTGTCCTCTCTGCTGGTTCAGGATTTCTTCCTCGAGTTCCATCAGCATTTAATGTCGGTGGTCGAAACAGCTTTCGGTGCTTTAACGGCACCAGTTGCACTGATTATGGTAACTGCACCGGCTCCTATTTTATTGGTAAGGGAATTTATTTGCCTGGCAAAGAAAAAAAACAACACACTTACCGTACAAAAAACCTAGCTTTGTCGGTGCACGAATGTTCGCTACAGGTGTGAATGGCCTCATAGGAATCCATTGTTTCTATTCAAAATGTTTAAAGATGGTGAGCAATCGCAGCGGAAATTTGCATTTGGTGTGCAAAGGCCTGTAGGTACTTTTCTAGATGGGTGAATCTCAGGTCATGTGCTGTGATGTAATGCTTGTGGGTGGAGTTTACCCCATGTTAATAATGGACGGGTCCCAATTTGCATACTATCTGTTCTAAACAGTATGCAAGATAAGCATTATCTTCCCAAATAACAGTATGTTGAATAGAGTATGAGAAAGGAACCCCAATGGTAAACTATTTTTGGTTTTGGTTCTGTGGAGTCTTCAACAGTGTCTTAGTGATCACAGATATTCTGACATGCGTTTGGTGTTAAATTTCACACTCACCTTCTCCAGACTGACTCCAGTCCTCTTGACCAGGGCTTGCAGGCGAGCTATGGTTTGGTTCTCTCTCAGGAGAAAAGAGTTGAGCGGAGAGCCAGCCAGGTTGCCGTTGCGCTTGTCTGAGACCATGTCAGCTGAGCGGAACCCCCTGATCTTGCTGTGGCCTTTGCTCCACTGAGGGTTTGCCTCTGGAGACATGCCGAATGCCAGCAGAACCTCGGAGATCTCCTGGATGAACTCCAGCTTGTTGGGGAACAAAGGCAGGTCCTCGGGTAGCTCAATGCAGTGGTTGTCAATATCGACAAAACACAAGTTGGCCTGAGGGATACAACAATTCATTCAAAGCATTGATCTGTGCGTTTAATTAATGTAGAAGAGATTTTGTACTGTTTAAATACTATATGAGCAGTAATTCATTAAAAATAGATCATCATTCATCAATAGTAGCTCATAAGCGATGGCTTGTCAATATATATATATATATATATATATATATATATACACACACGTTCAATAATACGCAAGCTTCATATTTGTCTTTTTTATAACATCTGGTATTAATTGTGATTTAGTACAAAATCAGTGATGGTGATGGAAACTTGGCTCTGTTACAATCCTCTAAAATGTAAATATTCACCAAAAGCTTTCTATAGCCCAATATATTCTCCAAATGATAAGTTTTGGCCACTGATAGGGCTGTCACGATACTGAAATATGGCTGACAATTATGTGTCAAACAAATAATTCAGATTACGATGATTAAATGTCTATTTTAGGGTTTTGATGATTAATTGTCATATAAATTGTCACATTTCTTAAGGTGTGTTTTTTCGGCATGAGTGTTTCATACACCTTAAGAAGTCATTTTTACATATTTAACTTCAAATATATAAATCAAATAATAAAACAGGGATACATGATTTCCTTTTACGGCTTTAAAAACGTATGAATGGCATAATAATATTTTAAATATTTCTAAATCCTTAAAATATGTATTTCTTTTTGGTCAACTTTAATTTTGGTCAATTTAAAAATAAACTGTTGTTTTTTTAAACTCATATTTTATATCATATATTTTTTATTACAAATCAAATATCATTTTTATACATATATTTTCTAGATTTATATAATTTATATTATGCAATAGTAAAATATTTCTGACCTAATTTCTTCACTTTAACCCACAAACCCTAATTTCAAATAGAGTTACACGGAGTGTATAAACCAGGAACATTTGACATTACACCATCATTTTAAGTGAAACTGGAGCACTTTGCGTTCACTATCAAAGTTTATACGTGTACATTTATACTTTTGCAGGAGTTTGACACGAGCCTCTGCTGACAGCGCGTGCATCAGAAAAACTTTGCGCGCTCTTCTGGACAGCAGCTGGTTGATGTCCGCGGTGCAGGTCGGTAACGCTCGGACTCTTGACTTCAACTAAATGAAACACAAATGTGCCGTTCATGGCTTAAAATTCCCTTATTTGGGCATTAAAATGTGATTGGAATTTGAATACCCAATAATCACGTTTTTCTCAAATTACTGAGGTTTGATCAAATAACCACAATCAGACAGTAATTTAATAATCGCGACAGGCCTAGAGGAACAGAGGAACATGGTGGATTAATAATAATAATAATAATAATAATAAACTAACAACAACTATCGTCATTGATTTTTGCGGAAAACCGAAAGTTCCAAAAAGCAACTATCGGCGCAGATTAATCGGTAAAACCGATATATCAGTCGATCTCTTGTTTGCATGAACTAAAATATATATTCAGGTAAATATTTCTGTTTACTCTTATATTTATATTGTTATCTAGATACAAGTCAAAATGATTAATTATTTCCTGTTAATTAATATGCTTTCTTATGATCATTTAGTGAAAAAAAACAAACTGGCAAACATGCCTTCATTATTTTATAAAGATCTCGGCTGGTTTTCCCGATAACGTTGCAACTTAAGCTTTTACGATCATCTTAACTAACGTCGCTATTTATTTTGAGATGGAGTAACGCCTGTTTCACACACCAGCACATAGATCACTCGTTACAAAGTTGAACTTAAGTGCTTCATTACGGGAGCTGTCCAGTCCAAATTGGTGCTGAACACTTTGACCAGTATGTCCAGGTGTTTGTCTTCTCAAAATGAAAATAAGGTGGAAATACTGACAAACAAGGAAGTTGTTTATAACCGTGTCAAGACGGAATGTATTACTATTACAGACTTTAATTAAAGAAATAATTACGCCGTTTGTAAGACGGAGTTTCAGATGTATTGATGCTCAATCATAGAGATGAATGAAAGTGATGCAATAAATGCATATATGTGAATGTACGCTATATATGTGAATCATAAGGGGCTCTCGCGTACCCTAGCGTTTTTTTTGGCTGGAAACTGAACAAATGCACACAGAACAGAATTACAATAATGGGCATCAGTATTGAACTACTCATAGACCTGTTTAAATATTAATCTGGTTAGAGTTCAAGGTACTGTGTACTTGTTGCCTTACTGCCATTATGCATCATGATGTTAAAGACTATAGGAGAGCCGACTTGAACCAGCAATTAAAGGAAGAAGCAAGAGGAGGATGAAGAGAGAGAGAGAGAGAGAGAGAGAGAGAGATAAACACTCTCTTTCTAATCTCCTCTGTTAACCATATTTTAATTATTGCTTAAGGCACATTAATTTAAGCTTTAAACTGGAAGGTCACATTACTCACATTCGTCTTCTTAAATAATCTGTTTAATAAGAACATGTTGTCTTTCTATTGCCATTACAATTATGCTTATAAATTAAGGCTAATATAACAAATGTATACCTAATATAGACCTAATTTAGACCTTTAATATACATTTAGACCAATCACGTCACATATGTAGACTGCCTGTTGATTTCATAGCGATTTTTTCAACACTTTTTCACCCTCTGAAATATTTTACAATGGCTTTCCAATGATCAAAATGCATTAACACAATTTATTAAATGTACTTAAGATCGGTTCAAAGCTCTCTCTAATTTATGAACATTTTTACGAACTACTATTACGACGCTTTTGGGAAACCCGCCTTAGAGATGAAGTACTACTTAAAGTGCTACTAACGTTCTACTTAGTGCTTCGGGAAACCCAATGTTTAACGGTCAATTAATCTGAAGCCATTTCATAGAAACACATAAAGATCAAGATATATAATCAAATATGTCAAAAGGCTGAAAAATATCAAATTGTTTAATTGGTTTTCTAGATTTATCTCCAAGCGCTTCTTACGATGGACATCATTCAGAATGAGAGTGTAATGGCACATCCACACTTATACATTTTCATTGGAAAACGCATTCGTTTTGCCACATTTATGCCTCTAACCCTCAACAGTGTTTTTCTCCAATGATGTGGACATAGCCCAAGGACTTCAGCATACATCAAATGCTTTATGGCAGAGAGAAAGGAATGTTAATGCATAATGTTAGCATAAAGCTTCACTATTAAAGTTGGCATGAAATGAAAACGAACCCCATCTATTTTCTAAAGGCATCTTATTGATCTTATTGTGATCGACTCATCCTTGCATCTGTTTTATTGATTTATTTTGACCTTGTAATCTTTAATTATAACGTCATAACTCTATCTTCCGGTGAAACGACAGACTTCTCTCTAGTGACGTGTGCAGGACTTCTCCAATCATTTAGTCCGCTTAAACCCCGCCCCCTTTCTATAAATACCACAACCTTGCGTACGAACGAAGCGCCAAACGCATGTTGGTGAAAATGGCAAGGTGTATTTTCGTCTGAATCCTTCAAAACCATCATTCCTTATCCCAAACTTCCTTGGTTACGGGTCAGCTGGCTTGAATTTTCATTTCGAATGAGGAGGAATAACGCCGAATTTGCGGTTGCGTTTGAGACATTTCACGCTTGAATTGCTGAGATGATCACTAATGAATACAATGCTTCGGATGCCTCTTTATTTATATTTTTTAATGTAGTTCTCTTTGGATGCACAGCAAGTGCATCTTTATATTTAATGCATTGTGATTCAAAACATTCAAATATGGTTATCTTTTACACACGCGTTTATCGACGGCTACAGCCCCTTCATAAATCAAAGACCGCAATGTGTTTGTGCATTTATGTTGTCAGTTTGATCATAAATGTGTTGAGATCGCTGCTCAATTTCACCAATAAATGTGAGCGCAGCGTAGTTCTAGCGGGAAGACTAGCAGCTGTACATCATCGCACCATTAGCTGGGTAATTCCCAGCCAATCACAGGTAAGCCATTGCTTTATAAGTCTGCTCACAATCTATCACATTGCTGTTTCAGTGTGCTAACATGGCAACCTCCACCACACCACCACCACCAGTTAAGTCCCGTCCTGCACGGGGGTAGGCTCCTCGCCCCTGCCTCCTATCTCCGGCAGGATATGATGGTTCCGAGTACTACAACTTTGGACCGCCAGACAGGGCCTACGCCAAAGAGAGACCGTTTCACACACAAATTGGTCGCAACTTCCGTTTCATGCCAACTTTAGCGGTCAATAGAGAGACATAAGAGACCAAAAAGACCATTAAGACTATCACCTCAAAGGTTTATGTACTATTCTTAAGGGAAAAAACACATGAAGTCATCAGTGAACATGAGTTCATCAAGGAAAGAACAGGGTTGGATGAGCTTAAAAGTAGATTATCTGGGAGTGAGTATGTGTCACGCACCTCTTGGGGAAGTTCCAGCTTGGTGCGGTCATCCTGGCCGTTGGAGTGCAGACCCATGAGGTAAGGCACGGGAGCATCAAGGAAGTGTAGCAGAGAAGCAGGTAAGATGGGCACGTACACATGCTGCCACTGGAAGGGGAACATTAAGTTTGTGATGCTCTCTGCCACCGTCATCAGCCGCTGGTAATCTGATCAACGAACACAAGGACACAAGCACATTCAGATACCCATTCACATTATTCTCAGAGCTGGAGAAAGACTCTACGTTCACAACAGAAAATGCACATTTACAAAGCTGTCATTTACAGAGTGATACGGATTATATATCTCCATGGACAGTATAATAACATCTGAGAATTTAGTTTTTGTTTTTAGCAGGACCAAATTCTTTAGACAGAAATGAAAACAAGAAAATTATAAACTAATATTATACTCAGTGTGCACCTGGAAAGCAACAATGAGCAGCCTTTTGACGAAGAACTCCAGTATGGTCGCATCAAATCTTGAAAGATATACAGGAAGATATTCATTCGTTTGAAGCACTTCATGGCCAACTAGAGTTATATACGCTATATGAGTCAACTAGATATCCAATAGCAAGGAACGGATTCAGAAAACATTCTTAAGAAAACAAAAATCTTATTTATGATAATTTCTTCGTATTTTCTAACTTAAAAAAGTTAAGAATATTTATATATTGTAATTTAGCCTGAGATTTTCGTAAACATGACCCCTGGACTGTATTTTGTTTGTTGTTTTATCTATTATGCTTTAATTTCTGTCTTTTGGATGGACAGAAAGATACCAAGTCAACATACATTTCGGCATTTTACATAAATTCGTTTTTCCATGCCGTCTATTATTGAGGTATCAACTATAAAATAAACACTATGATTGATTGCTTACAGACACACAGTCTGCTGTGCATTTTTTAAATGTCCTTGATAATGTAACGTTCTTAATGAAGATATGCAAAATGAGTGTCTAATACACAATGCATTCTCATGTTGGCAACTAAAACTTTCATGTTGCATGAGGCCGATCAATATTCTATACACACAAAACCTTGTATTTACGATAAGGTCTCCAGCCTGCACCCGTAGGTTGTGAACACTGTTGGAGAGACAAGAATACCAAAAAAAATCTAAGCGCTAACCATAACCATCAAAAATAGGACTATTCACACACACATACACACGCACGCAAGCACGCACGCACACACATACACACACGCACGCACGCAAGCATGCACACACACGCACACGCATTGTGTTTCCATGTTTTATGGGGACTTTCCAAATAGACATACTGTTTTTTATACTGTACAAACTTTATATTCCATCCCTTAAACCCTAACACTAACCCTCACAGAAAACTTTCTGCATTTTTACATTTTCAAAAAACATAATTTAGTATTATTTATAAACTGTTTTCCTCATGGTGACTGACAAATTGTCTCCACAACGTCAAAAATTTAAGACTTTCCTTTTAAATAATTTTAGTGAAAAATACACGCTCGCGCGCACACACACACACACACACACACACACACACACACACACACACAAACACACACAGATTGCATCCCACAGATTAACTATTGCCACATTTTTACCCTAAAAAAACTGTGCTGCACATTTTTAAATTGTATTTTCATCAGTTTGTAATAGTGAAAAAATAATAATATAATATCTCACAGATAAAACAACACTTTTGTATTAAATATAATATACAATATTATTCATATAAAAAATATAACTATAATTAAATTAAACACACACATTTCCTTTGCAAAGATAATAATAATGTCCAAACACACTCACTCTCGTTGCATCCAACAGAATTTAAAATAAACTATAATAAATGATATTAAACATCACATATATAATATTATATACAGTATAAGTCCTCTTACTCACGCTAAAATATAGTATATATAGTAATATAATAGGTTTAATATTACTATAATTATAATATAATATAATGTTTACTTATATTCATATTATAATTATAATATTAATTGAATAAATAATACAGATATTATCCAAATATTCCAACACTGTCTCCTTGTATCTCACAGAATATAATTATTCACTGTAGATGAGTAAGAGGAAATGTAACAAAATATAGTTATCGTATAATAGCAATTAATAATAATTGATTATTAGTGAATTACACAATTATAGATCCATTAAAACTATAACACTAATATTATTTGATATTTAATATAATATTTCAAATTAAAATCACGTTCTTATATTATATATGATTAATCAATCATATATTAATTAGTAGAATCACAATTAACAATAATTAATTATGCATAAAACAACCATATATGCATAAAAACAATAACATTAATTTTATTAAACATTTAATACATATTTAAAATTAAAATAACATTCTTATATTATATTATATAGGATTAATCAATCATATAGTATAATCCCAATTAATAATGCATTAATAAAACAATCATAGATCCATTTAGACTATCATATTGTTAATATTATACATTTAATATGAATAATCATTTAAATATTATTCATGATTAAGCAATCGTATATTAATTAATTTTAAGTAGTGACCTTTACTTCAGATGACATGGACAGATTTCTGAGCGTCCTACAAACGTGGCAAAGGTCTATATATGGAAATGACTGTAAGTAACTGGCAACCATCCATTGATCTAGCTGCAGATGCCCATTTCAAGGATTCATGAACGTGGGAAAGGCCACTTATATCTGAGCTATGAATTGGCTACTATTTATAGATTAATGCGGTCTTGTTATTTTTCAGCGATCAGACGTGGCTGTGTGTGAAGGAAGCTCCGTCTAATGACATCAAGCTTCTGTTTATTCCGGATCCTCACGGTCCACAAACATTTGAGCCTTCTGGATGCAAAAAAAAGGGTGATGTCATTTCCATCCAATCGTATTTATGCTGCATCACCACCATCCTCCTGATCTGGACGGTTGCTAGGAAACACCACAGCAATGCAACCACCTAACCCCCCCCCCCGTCGTTTTGTAGTTACCCCCTGTAAATTGGCACCGGTTGGTGCAATTGATCCAATCAGCACATCTGCCACTGAATCGTAAAACAGTCTGCGGAGTATTTCCAACAGGAAACACAGAAAACAATATTACATTTGGGCATGAATCAAAGGATGCACATGTTAATGGCCACATATACGATAAAACGAGTCCATTTGAGAACACTAGACTTACTGTGAAACAGCTTAAAACGTGCTAATATTAACATTTATTGCATTTAAGGTTATTAACAAGTGCATAAGTAACAATGAATTGTCCTTCCATTAAAACTCCACAGAAAGCCGTGAGTTTCATTTGTGTGCCGGGTGGTTGTGTGCAAAGGGAAGGCTGTAAGTTTGACAAGAACGAGAGAGCAAGGCGTTAAAATGAGCTCACACCGACGCAGAGATGGAGAGATGGTGTGAAAAGAGAAAGAGCTGCAACATAACTGCCTGTTTGTCCTTTTGACTGAAAGCAGCCTGTGCTATAGCTGGACAAGTGAAACCTCAGCAAATGAGCTGGAATCAAATGTATTTATTACATTCAAATGTATGTTGTGTTAGGTTTGGCTTTACTGTATAAGAGCATGTTGGTGTTATATATCAATTTAAATACGATTTTAAGCAATTAGCAAAAAGAGTAGACTCTAGACCTGCAGAAGTATGGCAGATAGCTACTCACGTTGCGAGTACAGAAGAATCTGGATCTCCAATAGTGCACAAGTGAAGACCTGCAGCACGTTCTCCACGCCCAGCAACTCAAACACCTCCTGTAGGGGGAAATCAAAGAGGGGCAGCTCGGCCGTACTGGGTCTCTGACACAACACTTGCCCGTATATGCCCGAAAACTTCAGGGAACGCCCGGCCGGTGGCAGCGGAACCTCGTAGAGGACGTTGTAGACGTAGCTCTCCAACGGAAGGGGCGGGGGTTGGGGCGAGGTGACCGCCTGGTGCAGCTGTTCTAGAACTCTCCTGCAAGCGTGGGCGAAGGCCATAGGCGTGATCAGGCAGATGCACTTGGACACATAGAGCGTGTCACGGCTGATGTCGTAGGAGTTGAAGCGCTGTAACCTGGAGAGGGAGGGAGCGGCGTGGAGTTGCGGCGTAGTAGGCCGGCGGTCTCCAGGACTGTGAGGGGTGGGGGGTGTGTGCAGGATATCATATTGTTCTGCATTGTGCATGTGATAGAGCGTCTGCATGGCGCTGCAGATCTGCTTGCTGGTCACCTCCTCGAAGAAGGTGAGGGTGAAGCCATAGGTCCGCGAGCCATCCTCTCGTGTGATGATGAAGGAGTGGAACTGTGGCTCGCGGGTGTCTGTCTGCGTGCGGAAGGACAGGCCCTTTGGCATACACAGCTGTAAAAGGAGACAACCAAACAAAGGTTTGAGACTTTAACAATATACAATTGACAACCTAATCTCGTAGAATGAACGTTACAATAACAAAATCATTGCAAACAGACTTTTACGTGCCGCTGCAGTTTACAGGTGAAAAGTAACAATTAGGGCACTAAAGCAACTGTGCGTTTTAGTCACTTTCTCACAAATCTTATGTGATTAGATTGCGCAGTAGCTCACCTGAGAGTGTTAGACTTTGGACACGGCAGACTGTGGTTTGACCCCAGTCAAACGCGCAAGCTCACACGTGACACGAAAATTTACATTTATGCATTTGGCTGACGCTTTTATCCAAAGCAACTTACAGAGCACTATTTACAGGGACAATCCCCCCCGGAGCAACCTGGAGTTAAGTCCCTTGCTCAAGGACACAATGGTGGTGTCTGTGGGGATCGAACCAGCAACCTTCTGATTACAAGTTATGTGCTTTAGCCCACTACGCCACCACCACTCCACCACTCGAAAATGGCATAGAAGTGGCATGAAATGACTTTGTTGCTTCAGAATGTGCTTTTCGTGTCGCATTTGCCTTTAGGACACTTCCTGTGAGGTTTAGGCATTGGTTAGGGTAAGGATGCCTGTTTGTTCAAGTCTCATGTGCTTTTAAAACACTATTAGTTTGATTTAGGTTGAAGTTAAGGAGGTCATTTTACTCAAACCTCCATCTAATATTCACCTTAAAAACCTTGTCTGATTACGACACCATTTCACTCGCTTGTGGCGCCCCCTGCAGGACATTTCACTGGGAAACTGCATCACAATGTGTAAAGAAGCACATAATATCTTTTTTGCAAAAACGTTGCCACGGTAACATAATTTTCATGAGTTCAAGCTGTAAAATGGCCGTCACTTTCAAGTGGCTCCAATTTGCACCTAAATGGAGAAATTGTGAAAAACAATTTGTGCTTATTGATGTCATACAATGGCAGTTTATGGTGACCACCTCTTCGAGCTTCAAAAGGATGCAAAAGTATAAATCAGAAGTCAATTATTCCATGAGACTCTTTAGGATTGTTATGAAAGCATACAACGAGTTTTGGTGAAAAACAAACAATATCAAATGTATTACTCATTAAAACTGTTGGCCGACCATTGCTCTCCTCTGCACGTTCACGAGACGGCACAAGACCAGTAGTTCACGCAGCCCTCTGGAGAAATGGGGCGTTCCAGCGAAAACGCGTTTTGTTTCACCATAAATTGCCATTGTATGACATCACTGAGCACAAAATTTTTTCACAATTTCTCCCTTTGTGTTGAGAAAAAGAAAGTATCGGCAAGTCAAACTTTTTTAGGTACTCAATATAATGCCACAAATGCTGTCGATAGAGCGTATAACTTGTATTGAAACTGGAATATATTTATTAACATTTTAAAAAGGGAGTTTGTTATATTTACCCAGCTAAATGAATGCAGAAATGCATCACAGTCTGTGAAGAGGAACTATATGTTTTCGAACGTTGCTTAATATTGGCCAACGTGCTCTCGAGATATCTGTATCGAATGTTGAACCACCCGTTACATTCAAACACAATGTGTCACTCACCATGCCCACAGCATCTTGGTCGAAAGGGTTCCACTCCACATTTTCGGGGTAATGTGCTAGAACTTTAGACTTGAATGTTCTCCGCAGTGGACTCTGCTCAAAATTCTCACCTAAGATTAAAAAAAGAGAGAAGAAAAAAAGACAAGAGATAAGATCATAATTGCATCGACCCGTTTCCAGAGATAGTCCATCAGCTATCCTTGAACTTTTTTAGGCACACATTTCTTCTGAAAGTGGCTGTTTATCATTGGCCAAAACAAATATGAAAACAGAAGTCAACAGAAATCAGACCGATTTCAAGCCAAAAGTGCGGAAATGTTGAAGCAGTAAAAAAGTCAGAAACACGCATGGAGAAGACCTGTCTCTATAATCATTTCAAGTGAAGTTAAATAGCTCACCAAGCAAACCGTAGTGAAAGATTCACCAAGCAGTGATTGTCTAAGAAAAGTTACGAGTGCTGATTAAGTTGCTGCTGAGGAGAGAAAGAGGAATTGCAGTGGGAAAGGGCAGGAACAGAGGTGACCCCAGAGTGCCCTCAAAACACCAAAGAAGAGCATGTCAAAGTCAAACATTAGCAGGCACAATGTGATACAAACAGGAGCTTTGGCTGCAGGATGGGAGAGCGGTGGAGAGAGTGTGTGGGGGGGTGGGGTGGGGGGGTTGGTTACCTTCATTTTCACTCGACAACTTTCCTCTGGCATCATCTCTGAATTTAGTAGCCTGTATATACTGGCATAAAGCTACACAACAAATAAAACAACAGTACAATTAATCACTTATACAGGGAGGATGAGAGTCTTCACTCATTTTTTTATTTTTAATGAACATAATTCATTGTAGGTTGTTGTCTTCATTTACAATTCTATTTAAAACCAATCGGCATTCCCCAACAACAATAACAAACAGCTGACACGGAGGTTGTTCCATATGGTAGATATCTTAATTATGCTGCCTCTTAAATTCTAAGGTAGCATCGGATGTATCCTTCCCTGGGTAGGTGATCCCAGAATGCACCGTGATGAGCTCGGCGGAAAAATAAATCCAAGACGAAACGAGAGCAATTTTGATTATAAATATACTTATAATCTATTCAATACTGAAAACAGTTTAATATGACACAAAACTGACTATTTTACCCAAAATGTGTGTGTTGTGCGTACTTAGGCTCATTAAAGGATTGTGTAATTTCAGCTGTGCTTATGAAGACCAGTCTTGCCAAGCTACCTTAGAAGAACGAACTTGGAAGTCCAGGAGGATGCAGAACGCATCTACTTCTAGCTTTAAGAGGAAATCGGCGTTCATATTTGCATGACATTTCAGAATGCCGCTCTCTGCAAAAACCCTGGAATAAACCGTTTTCTTAAGTGCAAGAACTTAGTAGTTCTCCAGGAGGTATGAAAAAATTTTATTTATTGATTAGCTAATAGTGGACTACTGCATTCATCTGTGTGCTATTACTTACTTATTAATCACAGTTTCTTGTTAGTTAATAGAAGTAACTAAAATGTAAATGTTGTGCTACTCATTTTTGAAAGTAGCGCTTCACATTGTATGTAACCCATTAATTAAGCAAATTTACTCCTGTATGCATAAACTTAAAAAACGTGGATATATAGCTGTGCGGTATGTGTGACCCTCACTCCACTGACCTCAAGAGCCACACTAGCATCTGAGGATAGGGGCTGTAGACTTCAGCCTCGTCGTTAGTGTGCCTCCCTTGCTGGCTGGCGCCGGTTCGAATCCCGCTCGGAGCGGGTCGAGCAGGACCGGTTACAGTGGCGCCGTGACCCAGATGGGAGTGAGGTTTAGGGATGTGAGTGTGTGACAGGGCGGTGGCGGGGCGGGGGGGTGATTCTGCACACCCGGTCCCTTATCAGGCTATTTAAGCCTCCGAGAAGGATAAAGGCCGACTGAGGAAGGTGGTGCGAGAGAGACAGCGTTTACGGGCAAATGACCATCATATGTGTGTTTGTGTATTTTTGTTCAGTTTTATATTAAAACTATTATTTATATTGCCAAGCCAGTTCTCGCCTCCTCCTCCTTTCCCTTATATCCCTTTACACTGGGGCAGATGGCCACGCCTTTATCCCTCTCGAGGCTTAATTAGCCTGATAAGGGACAGGGTGTGCGGAATCACCACCCGGCCCTACCCTCCGCCCGGTCACAGAGTATAACAGGAGCCAGCTAGTATGTGATAGCTGCGCGGTATGTCTGGCCCTCACACCCCTGACCTCAAGAGCCACACTAGCATCTGAGGCTAGGGGCTGTAGACTTCAGCCTCCTCGTTAGTGCGCCTCCCATGCCGGCTGGCACCGGTTCGAATCCCGCTCTGAGCGGATCGAGCATGACCGGTTCCGGTGGTGCCATTACCCGGATTTGGGGGTGAGGTTTAGGGATGTGAGTGTAACAGGAGCCAGCTGCTATGTGATAGCTGTGCGGTATGTGTGGCCCTCACTCCCCTGACCTCAAGAGGCACACTAGCAACTGACGCTAGGGGCTGTAGCCTTTAGCCTCCTCATTAGCACGCCCGCCTCCCATGCCGGATGATGCCAGTTAGAATGCCTCTCAGAGCCGCTCAAACGAGTCCTGTTGCACAGTACATATTTCCATTTTTTAAAGCTCAAAATTTGGATTTCTGCTCCATTCCTCCAGTATTAATTTCATGTGAACTAAAACATGGACTGATCAGAATTGCTAGATTGAAATGTTTGAGCAACAATTGAAACTAATTTAATTAAAAATACTGTATCAACATGACTTTACACTTATTAGTAAAATGTATAACTATCTACATATGACACCTATGACAAAAGAAAGTCATAATCAGAAAATGAAATATATGCATTTGTATCATTTTTGTTAGCCATACGAAGTCCTAGATTATATTCTTATTCTAGTAAAATTGCTACTGTAAGAATATTATTGTGGCAATTAATCCAGTTAGTGAATTTAAATTAAATATGTTCGAAAGTATGGTCACCACATCACATTCAATCTCATATATTGATACATAGACATGTTCAAATAGCCTAAACATGCATTCAGAGAAAGTGGCACACGCAGCAGCAGGCAGAGCAGAGAAAAGCACTCAGCTGTTATGAATGAAAAGACCTCATCATGCTTCATCTGCCTTGTTAATTCTCTGCCAGTGCCTCACACATGATTAGCTTCCGTCATGAGGGCCACCACAATACTAAGACTGTCCGTACAAGAGTTCATGTGAGGATGAGTCAAGCCAATAAAAAACAAAATACTAATTTTTTAAGTAGCAAAGAACTTTAGATATTACGAACTGCAAACAGATCAATTGGGCTAAATGGTAAATGGTCTGCACTTCTATAGCACTTTTTTTAACCTTAGAGGTTACCAAAGCTGAGTCCCAATCACCCATTCACACACACATTCACACTCATACACAAAATATTATGCCGGTCTGAATGATGAACATGCAGGTATGTGTGCACTTTTTAACTAACATTTTTAACTGACAATGTGAAAGTAAAAACTGCCTAATTTCAAGTGACTTTGGGGAACTACTTTGAATAAATATCCATTCATAACTAGTAAGGATGCACCCTACTAGCTGATTGACTCTAAGGAAACAAAAAGTATTTTTTTATATGAAACATAAAAAGTATATGGGCAATTGCATTTCATTCCTTACGGCAGATGATCTCGATTGAAATACCCCAAATCAACGTTAAACGGTGCATAGATGTAGAAATCCTCCTCACAGAGTGACGTGACAAGTTTAAAGGTTTAAAGCATATATGTCCTGGTCACTTATACTGTTTGTGTGCACATGTACTGACACTTGAGCCACAAGCAAATAAACATCCACATAATAATTCCACTATCGGCACAATAACAAAATTTTGTGTACCCCTAATAACTAGGCACTTCAGGAGGCCATAAGTGATGGCTGACATGCTGGCTGCGGCCGGATAGGATATACATATAGCAAATGAAAAGCAAGCATTTAACATCTAAAAAGTCATGTTTCACTTTTTCCATGGCCCTTTTAACAGCTATTAAGTCTTTAATGTGAGCTTTTCCTCTTTCAACAGACAGCAAAAAACACATTGGATTGCGGTGCACATGTTTAATCGGGTTATTTCACTTTTCTATGTATTCCTAGATGGGTTTATAGATATCAGGACCATATCCACAGAGGAAGCTTGAAGATTCATGGTGAGCAGCCCTGCTTTAACTGCAGAGCAACCCAAGTCTATTACAGCAATATGTTCAGTTTTTTGTGCAAGGCACGCTGTGTTCCTCTACTCCAACGTATGGAGGCAGGAACAAACACTCTATAATGGGCCAGAGGCAACTGTGGCTAATTTCTCTAATTATGGTGTAGCATGAATAGCCAGGGCTGGACTAAATCAAAATGTTTTCAATTAAACTGTTACACATCTTTACAATGTGCACAGTACATAGTGTTCAGCCTTTTCGAAGTGAACATGAAACAGCGTTCATAAACCATTTTACTCCTTTAATGTGATGCACTGGTTTAAAACAGGATATTCAATGAGAAAACCAAAACAGTCAAGGCTTGATTTTATCCATAAGTAACCCTAAGAGGAAGTGGACTTTACATTTAATATGTTGCCCAGCAACAGTCACGGCTGATACTTTGTTATTATTATTGTTCTCAATGCAGAAGAATGCTTAAAAACTATTAACTGAGCAGCAAGAATGAACAACTTCCACAAATCTCCTTTATCGTGCATGCTAAATTAATCACTCTCTTTTCGCGCTCTCTTTTATGGTGGGCTCATTTAGAAAAAGCTCAAGAGAGGGTGCATGGGAAACTCTTGGGGGATAGTATTTAAATCTGTATATATATATATAAGTGTGTGTGTGTGTGTCCAACCCAGCAGCCTGGACTCAGTGTACCGAGGGCCTAACAGTGCTCCCAGGCTGTGGGCCAGCCAATCAAATTGCTCTGCCAGCAGGGCCTCTAATGCATATGCTAATGAAGCCCTCACCCCGTGCCCCGTCATTGGGAATAAAAGAGGGGTTTGTCACAGAGTTTGCAGCACTGTGGAACTACTGCTGGTATATGCCCAACCAATAAGACGGGGGAATTAATAAATCCAATTAAAAAAAAAAAAAAAGAAAAGTTAAATATGCAATCAAAGAAAAAGATTTTGCTGGGTAAAGCCTCATAAGACTGATTCGGAAGATTACTCTTCTGACTTTTAAGAAAACAAACATTAGTATAGCAGGCTCTCCTATGTGTCTGAAACCGAAGGCAGCTGCCTTGCGGTCTCGCAGCCCAATCAAGGCACCATTTTTTAATGTAGGTACCTAATAAGAAAACTGGTTTCTGCCGGCTTTCAAGGCACGTAACGTCATGTTTAATAATCTAGATTAGAAACATTTTAAAGTGACAGTTCCCTGTGCCCTTTATTTTCTGTTAAGCTGCTTTGAATCAATATGTATTGTAAAAATGATTGCAAATAAGTAAATAAACTGGCATGACTTGACTTTCCATCGGCCTAGGTAACCCATACATTACAGTCCAGGGAAAGAAGAGTATCAAAAAACAGCTGGCTAACAAACAAAACACAACACATCTGTCAACTGTAGTCTGGCAAAAAAAGTTGTCTAGTTTTTTCTTCTGCTGAACACAAATGAAGATTTTTAGAAAAAAAAAATTCTGCTCTGCAGGTCCATACAATGCAAGTTAATGGTGACCAGACCTTTGAAGCTCCAAAAAGCACATAAAGGCAGCATAAAAGTCATTTGTACAATTCCAGTGGTTAAATCAATCTCTTCAGAAGCGAAATGATTAGGGTTAGAATTAGATAAATATTTAAGTCCTTTTTTACTCTTAAATATCTTTAAATTCTCCTTCCTGCCCAGAATGTATGATATGTACGAAGAATGCAAATTGCCAAAAACAAAAAAAAGGACTCATAGTAGAGAAGAGCGCTTAGGAGGGCTGGTGAAATTGGACATTTATAGTACAAATGACTTAAATATTGATCTGTTTCTCACCCACACCTATCATACTGCTTCTGAAAATTTTGATGTGCGTTTTGGAGCTTCACATTTCTGGCCACCATTCACTTGCACTGTATGGACCAACAGAGCTGATATATAGTCTTTGTTGCATTCAGCAGAAGAAAGAAAGACAAACATCTGGGATGGCATGAGGGTGAGTAAATGATGAGAGAACTTTCAATTTTGGGGTTGAACTTTCCCTTTAAACTGTTGGCAACCGTGTTGAATTTTTACAGCTGCAAGACACTAAAACGTTGCCAAGGTAACGACTGTTAAACATCCCGAGTTCAGAGATGACTCCATTTAAATGCAATTGTTATTCCCAACACTTGCAGCATACATGGCCTGTGTGTATCTGTGCAAGTCTACCCTGCTAGTAGGAGGGTTCGGAGTTTGGTTAAGGGAAATTCTTGCGTGACTAACACAGTTTCAGTGTGCAGTATGCCAATATTAGGTCTCCAAACTTATACAACATTTCCTTAAAAATACAGAGAGCACACATACATATATACACACACACACACATACATGTATGTATATATATATATACACACACACATGTATGTATATATATATATACACATACATACATACATACATACATACATACATACATACATACACACACACACACACACACACTAGTTCCTGCAGGCTATTCCAGTTCGGGTGGGTTTAGGACATCTGCTGCCTGCCAGGAACAAACCCACCGATTAATTAGTGAAAAAAATTAACTGATTCACTACTCCAATATATAATGAACAACTGACTAAAAAGAACATGTTTACCCCTATGCCAACAGATTTATTTCATTCAAGGCAAATATTTATTCTGCTTTGTCCTAATTTAACCTCAAGTTTAAGGAGGTCTACATATTGAATGTCCATTGCAAAATTTAGGTTCTGCTTTTGAAACTCGCCTGAGTGCAGGACTGACCCACATTCAACGGTCTAATGGATGTTATTCATTACTGCTAAATCAGGCCTTACCGTCTGGCCCAACAGAGAAATGCAAGGAATGACAATGGCTCTCCTCTTTTGTCTTTTTGCCAACAGATATGCTAACACTTCAGCAATGCACAAGCCTTCCCATCGGCAGTAACGGAAAGGGTCAGCACTTTTCTCAAGAGTCCCTATCAGAATCCATTAAACAGAACTGATGTTCATTGAGCTAAAATAACGGTTCGGCAAAACACAGTGCATTAAGCTCTAGTCACGTGACACAGCACATCCCTACGAAAGTAAACAAGTACATGCACGACAGACATAAAGAGAATTTTTACAGTCACATTGAAAAACGAACAAATTCTGCCTTCTTCGCAGGCATCCAAGATTGTATTCAACACAGTCGACCATTGCAAACAAAGCAGCTATGGTGTGCTGACAAACCCCTGGCAAAACAGCTAATAAGACCTCTAGAGGCTGCAAACAGATCCTTCCTTCTGCCCTTTGGATTACTCCTTTGGACCATGACAGCACATACAAAAGCATAACATAAACAAGACTAAATTGTTTTTTTTTTTAAATGGTGTTTGCCTGTGCAAACGAAGTTAGGATGTTGTGGGAGGTTGCCAGGGGGTGGCAATGTGGTTGCTAAGGTGTTTGGCGTGGTTGCTAGGCTGTTGCTAGTGTGTTGTGGGTAGTTGCTAGTTGGCGAAAAGAGCCAGCCCACCCCAAATTCTCTATTATTTTCTGGTTCCTAGATGTAGATTGTAAAAATATAAACATTTTAAAGCGCACACACACACACACATACACACACACACACACACACACACACACACACACACAGGATATTTAATGTACCAACAAAAAAGTACCAGCATGCAGAAAGTGTGTTGGGCATACCGTTGATAACTGCAAAAATGTATTTTAAACTTGTCCATCATTTTCTTTAAAAAAGCAAACATCAGTGCTGGCCTGGGTAGCTCAGCGAGTACTGACGCTAACTACCACCCCTGGAGTCGCGAGTTCGAATCCAGGGTGTGCTGCGACTAAAATGGTCGATCAAAACGAATTGATTGCGACAGTAATTTAACAGGTTTTCAGGTTGTGTGTGTTCATAAGCGGTTTCGTCAGATATCATCTTGTGAGTTATTGAATACATCTTTAAAGCACGCACCACCAGTGTGTCTCGCACCACTTTACACCCGTTCTGTTGCGATGAGCTCGCTAGTCGCTACTTTGCACGCAACAACAATCCAGTGCGAGAGAGTCATGAACAAATGACTTTATTGAACCGGATATTTTTCATGAATCACCTGAAAAGAACTGAGGGTTTGAACTCAGGAGCTCAGGTTAGCAGTTTGAATCAGATTCACATCTGGGAGTGCAGACATTTCAAAATAAAAGTCACACGAGTATTTTGGGCTTCTTTATAATTAAAAGTCACATATTGTGTAGCACTTTTTTCTTCTTCTGGTAAATATTGACTGGGATTGGAGTAGCACAATAAACTGCATCTGGAATTTCTTTCAATTTGCACTCTTGTAATCTCTGTGTCTGGGGCATCTGATAGCAATAAAAGACTAAGGCAATTTTATATATAAATAATCAAGCTTTTGACACTTATGACAACTGAGGGACTTCATTGATGCTCAAGAATGCAACAAAAAAATATGTTCTCTCTTATATTTGTGAATTATGAAAGGGGTGTGAACATTTGAGATGAAAAGGGAATGCAAACATATCTTCTCAACAATATATTCCTTTTATTAAACCTCTGATTAATGGGTTATCAGCTGTCATTTTCTTCTGCTTTCTATCTAAATCGAGCAATTCTGTGATTTGGCGACTAAAAACAGCCATTTGGCTCCTAAATGTTTCAGTTTAGGAGCGAAGTCATGTTTTTAAGTCTGGAGCCCTGCTGAGTGACTCCACCCAGGGCTCCTAAGCAAACAAATTGGCCCGGTTGCTAGGGAGGGTAAGAGTCACGTGGGGTAACCTCCTCGTGGTCGCGATTAGTGGTTCTCGCTCTCAGTGAGGCGTGTGGTAAGTTGTGCGTGCATCGTGGAGAGTAGCATGAGCCTCCACATTGGGAGAAAAGGGGATACATTTTTTTTTTTAAAGCATAAATCAAGGTTACAGTGAGGCACTTCCAATGGAAGTGAACTATATTGTGGACTGTAAAGGTATTAAACACAGAAATGTGAAGCTTATCATTTTTATAAAACAAAAGGAGATACGAATCAATGTACATTTTTGTGGTAATCAATATGAAGCCAAAAAGGCTGCCGATTGAGCTTAACTTGTATTTAACCCAAAATGTTGGAGTGTAATACCATAGTACATGAATATGGCCATCCACTTACCAAAGTAACAGTATTACCAACTGATGCCATCTCTGTACTATAGAATTGAACACAGGGTACCAACAAAACCAAAAAAAAGAGAAAACTACCGATTAAGATGACACATTATTCAGTGTGAAGTTTGAACATGTTGAAATGGCAGTAACACAATAAATGCATGACACAAAAAAAAAAAAAAAAACTTGACTAGCTCATTTCCTGCAAAAACAGTGCGTTAGCAGTTTTGATCCTCTGGTAACTAGGCCAACACAAACTCAAATGTGTTACCCAATCACGAGCACGAGGTTAACATCCCTGATATATCTGTAATCTTTTTACAATAAGAAATATGATATTTATGAGACTGGATGCAGCTTTAAAGACCAAAAAAATAAATAAATAAAAATTCTGTCCTCATTTACTCACCCTTATGTTGTTCCAAAACTGTATGACAGTTTCTCAGTTGGAACACAAGTAGAAAAAATGAAAGTGTGTGTAGACACTGCTCTTTTCTCCATGCAATGAACGTGAATGGTGACTGAGATTGCCATTCTGCCTAACATATCAAGTTTGTAACAAAATAAGGGATGACACGATTTTTATTTTTAGGTGAACTATGCCTTTAAGACTTTAAGATGACTCTTTTGTACTCCCCGGAGAAATCTCAGCGACCTCTCTTTTGTCTTGAGGGTACGATGAGTGGCACACTCAATTGATCAGGCTGTCCTCTAGGGAATACGTCATGGCACTACAACCATCTGTAAACGTTCAATTCACAGCTTATCGATGCATTTGACTCTCAGCAGACACGAATGATTCAAGGGTCCCCAAGGCACAAAGTTGCATAATAGCCAGATGTAATGGTTGTCAGGAATCACCCACAGACACTAATGCAGTGAAATCGAGTATGTCACCAAATATTCACGATTGGCAGGAACCAAAAGTAAAAGTTTAAGCTAATTAAATACTCTTTTCCATTAGAAACCCTTGATGAGTTGAGCATGGCTCTATGGCTCTGCTCGCTGCATACGTCTAAATCTAAATCAGCCAAACAGAAACTGTAAGAAGAGGAAGAAGCACTAAACCACAGGAAATCCACAATTTCTCCCGAACGAGATTTCACGTGCTGAAGGAAAGCATCTAGAAAGACTAGCATGAATATGATATGAATGAGTGATTTTGTAAATATATGCTTGTCAAGTTTATACAAATTAAACAGGACTGAGTTTGCACGAGCATGTAGGATTTGTAAAACTCCCCCAGTTGCTTGAAACGGTTGAACATGAGAGAGATGAAGGAATTGCAGTCTACAAAAATGTAAATGATTAATTAGAGATTGACTGGTATTGTTTTTTAATGACCGAAACAAACATTTTTCGATATTAAAGACCCGGTGATCCATGAAGTGGAAAAGTGTACCAGTTAAAAATATCAGTCAAACCGATTATCAGGTTATCTCTATTAAAAATGTTTAAATTGTTTATGTGAAAAATACTTAAATTACACTGTAAAAAAATCCTTTTGTTTTTTTACAAAAAATAATAAAAATAAACAAATACAGTACAAAGTTTTACTTTACAGAGCAACCTGTAATTTACATGACCACACTGGCACTGTAAAATAAATAAATCTGTTAAATTTACAAGTTTAATCATAAACTTGATATGAACCTTCTGAAACTGTAAAAATCTGCTTTTTAATTTATAATGTATTTGTTAATCACCGTAAAACTTACAGAAGAGCACAAGATGAAGTTCATCAATAGCGGCTCTTCCAGGAGCCATAAACACCATCAGGGTAACACATGTGCAATTAAACATTATGCAGTTTAAATAAATGAACATATAACACAGAACACCCCAGTGTACATAACTGATATTAAAAATAAGAAGAAACATAATTATTCCCATGCAATATAATTAAATGTAATGGGTCGCGCAGGGAATTCTGGGAACACCCGATTATTGTTTTTGTTTTACTGTAATTTTAACAATAATTTACTGTATAAACTACATATACTCACTTGTTAAACAATGTACATTTCTACCATTAATTAAACAGGAAAATAAAACTTTTTACATCTAAAACAAATGTCATTTTTTTACCACATTTTATTGTAAAAACGACTGTTTTGTCTTTTAATATATATATATATATATATATATATATATATATATATATATATATATAAATGTACTGAATAATTTACATTTAATACTCATTAATCAATTAATTAAAGTTTTATTATGTAGCATTTTTTGTCTTTTACAGTTAATATCAGACATTTTTACATTTTTCGAACCGATTAAGTGGAAATGTGGAAATATCGGTTCAAAATATCGTTCAAACCGATTATCGGTTTCCATTAAAAACACGTTTATATCATTTATATGAAAAATACTGGACAAGATGGATTTAATATACACTCCCATTGATCCGTACTGTCCACTTGTCTGGTAAAACAAAAGTAAATTAAGTATTGCGCAATCTCCCTGATTCTGCATTGTTTTGTTTATGCTTGTATATAAATAACATGAATGGAGGAGCTATTCAATGAAAGACACACAAGCTAATAAGCTTGGGCTGTTGCATGGAAAGTTATTTGAACATGCTTCCCGATAAATATATATATATATATATATATATATATATATATATATATATATATATATATATATTATTTTTTTTTATAATATTGTTTATATTTCCAGTCTACAACACTCCTAAAATCTCTGTTTGCATGTCCAGTGTCTATATGGATGTAATACATTAGCTAAATCTCATCAATTCACTCATGTATTGACTATTATGCCAGTCTTCCATATTGTAATGAGCATTTTAGTGAGTTGTTTTTGTGTCATTACTTCAATAATCGCTATTTGTATAAACATATTTATAGTCTAAGGCTTGAAAAATCACATAACTCAAAATTATTGGCATATTTAATATAAAAGGAACACTTGATTTGGTCGAAAGCGGTGAAATAAACAGCCCCATCCGTCGCACACGGGCTCTTACCGGATAGCTCGTCGGGTTCTAAACCGCTCTCGGTGTCCAGACCGCAGATCACGAAATAATCCGCAAACCGGCAGGAGTTCGAGCTGAATCCGGTGCTCATTTTGAGACGGCTCCGCTTGTGCTCTTCTCTTCGCAGGTCTAGAGGGCATAATACGGGCTCTTTGGATCATTGTGCGCAGCCATTGTGGATGCGGATCAAGCCCGAAGCCCAGAGCGCCTGCAGCAGTCGCATTGTGGGCCTCCGGTACAGCTGTTTTCTGCTGCCTCCGTTCGTCAGACCGCGACGCTTGCCCGTGCGCATGCGCAGTGAATGCCCCACTCGGTATGACGTTATGCGCTTTACCCCTGAAAGCACGTTCATGAGATTAAGAATGATCTGGTTCAATATCTAAAAACCCTGTCTAAAAATTCAAAAATAAATAAACTGGGATTTTGATGATACAATTGAAGAATATAATTTGTTATCATTTTTTTTTAGTACCCTGGTGATTTCATATAAGGTTGTAATTTTTATTTATTTTATTTTATTATTATTATTATTTATTTTTTTGTCTTATATTATATTATTATTTTTGTGTGTCAGCCCATGTTAAAATTAAGTTGATTGTAATTTGAATGCCATTTGTAATATGGCATAACGCTTCCTGCAACTCTTGTCATGTGGGGGGCGATGAACTCATATGAAATGCACTTTACAATGACGAAAGAACATTATTGAAACTCACAATTATTATTATTTGTCTATTATTGTGGTCTTTCCTGATAAAAGTCATGCACAGCAGTTTACTGTAGGAAAATGACACCGTAGATCTGCTTTATGTTTATAATTCTTATACTGAAATCAGTAGATTTGTAGACATGCAAGTTTTAATAAAGGATAAGGTAAGCACGTTATTGAAACTCACTATTATTAAACTATTATTGTTGTCTTTTTGGATTAAATATAATGCTCCGACTGAAGGAAGACTAGAGATCTGCTCTGTTCTTTAAATGCTTAAACACTATAAAGACTCTTGGTAGATTTCGGTCATGAATGACTCAAAATGATTCACTGACTCACTCATAGCACATTAGACGCTCATTTATCGCCACCTAGTGACATTTCCAGAAGGGGTCACTGAACTAAACAAATGAGAGAAACAGAAGGAAGCCTCAACAAAATACTCTTTATTTTGCAGCTAATTCTGCACAGTTGTAAACTTGAATCACTAAAATAGCTGAAATTGGTGCTTTTAGCTTATTTATTTTTTTAAGTCAAGTCAAGTCAAGTCAAGTCAATTTTATTTGTATAGCGCCTTTCACAACACACATCGTTTCAAAGCAGCTTTACAGAAGTTCAGCATTAACAGACGATAAAAATGTAATGTCTATAAAGTCGATAAATCATCATCCTTGTGCAGGGCTCCAAACTGCGACTAAAAATGGTCGCATTTGTGACCAAATAAATTTATTTGTGAGTGTAATTTCTGTCAAGGTCGCCATTGGTGACAGTAAAAGTTTACTCCCTTTTGATTTTAAAATTTGCTTTCATTGCAGGAACTAACAATTTCAAAAAAGAGACTGTTAGAAAACACGGTGACAGTAACAAGCATAAAAATGCACGTGATCACATAATTGCGAAGAATGCTCCACAGACTACACTGTTAGCGAGCTGCGGGACGAAAAGGAATGGATGGAGTTAAAAAAATTTAAAATATTTGGCGCCTGTTTTTCCCCCTATAGGAGCCATTGGCTCCTTAATTGATTTTTTGTTTGGAGCCTTGTTGTGGAATTAGATAAGATATGATTCTTTATCGTGTTTAAAAATAATTAAATAATAATTGTATTAATAACCCCAGTGAGCAAGCCGAAGGCGACTGTGGCAAGGAACACAAAACTCCAAAAGATGATTGTTAATGGAGAAAAATAACCTTGGGAGAAACCAGACTCACTGTGGGGGCCAGTTCCCCTCTGGCTAACATCATGAATAATGTAAATAAGAATTATTTATAGTCAAAAAACATAATTTAAAAAATTATTAAACTTATTAAGTGCTAAGGGTCAGTATTTAGACAGTGAATGTGTTTGAACTGCAAGATTAGTGACCAGTGTCTTTGAAGTCCATCCTTGATTAAATTCCAGAAGTTCACTTAGATGCAATTGTCCTTGTTTGGCTGATGAAGGCTTTTGTTGGCAATAATTAGTCTATGTATCCCATTTTAAGATCCTTGTCCATGGTGATGGGGCATCTGAAGTCTCCGTGAGAGGCTGGATACAAACTGGAGCTGACGAACACTATTTACCTCGGGACTGGCGTCCCGAGATAACAGCAGAAAAGCAGATGGGAAATAATTAGCATAGCTGATGTTCATAATATTAATGCATTATAACTGATTCAGCAGTTATAATGCATTAATATTATGAACATCAGCTATGCTAATTATTTCCCATCTTTTAAATATCCCCAGAGAAAATGTTCGTGGACCAGTGATTGTCTCACCTTTTTCGCCCCTCATGAGTTTGCATCCCTGTATTTGTTGTGGCATTGCAAGAACAAATCTACAAATTAGAAAAGAAGCAAATTTGTTGTTTTTTTCATTGCCCATTTATCGCTCTTCCCGCCTGTGACCTCACAAAGTGTAGAATACCTATGTGATTCTTTATTCTTTTTTTCTTTTTTTTTTTTGCACAGACAAATTTCCAACATTACAAGTAAACATGCTACTAAGATGGACAGACAACAAGGACAAGTTCTTGAAAAGTAAAATAGTGACGATGGTTAGGCTATGTGGGATAGTGGTGTGCCGTAGAATTTTTTTAGTCGTAAAAAGTGTGCCGTGGCAGAACAAAGGTTGGGAAACACTGCTCTAAAGAACTCTCACCCTTTCTATTATTAGTATTTATAGCAGTAATGCAAAGGGGCAAACTGCCATTGAAACAAGGGGTTTAACATTGATTCCCAAATCCAATAAGGCCAAATTATGTATTGGAAATTGGAGACCCATTAGTTTGCTTAATAATGACAGTAAATTGTTTGCAATTATTTTTTTCTAGAGGAATGAAACAAGGTCTAGATAAAACAATAGATGAAGAACAGTCTGGTTTTATGTGTGGCCGTCATATTAGGAATAATATTAGACTGGTCTTAGATAATCAATCAATTTATTTTTATTTTAGATTTTCACCCCTTTTTCCCCCCCCAATTTGGAACGCCCAATTCCCAATGTGCTGCATGTCCTCGTGGTGGCGTAGTGACTCGCCTCAATCCAGGTGGCGGAAGACGAATCTCAGTTGCCTCCGCATCTGATACCGTCAATCCGCGCATCTTATCACGTGGCTTGTTCAGCGTGTTACTGCGGAGACATAGCGCATGTGGAGGCTTCAAGCTATTCTCGGCCGCATCCACACACAACTCACCACGCGCCCCACCGAGAGTGAGAACCACATTATAGTGACCAAAAGGAGGTTACCCCATGTGACTCTACCCTCCCTAGCAACCGGGCCAATTAGTTTTTTTAGGAATCCTGGCTGGATTCACTCAGCATGCCTAGATTCAAACTCGCTTGTTAGGTTTTGGAGATATGATTTTGAAAGCAGTTAAAACATTATACAGTGGATGTGATAGTTTGGTCAAACTTACTCATGGTGCTTCTCAAAGGTTTGATATTAATTGAGGTATTAGACAAGGATGCCCTCTCTCTCCTTTTTTATTTTTGTTAGTCACTAAGATTTTGGCAATGCATATGAAGACAAATCAGTTTAATGATATCACATCTTTAGATACAGAATTTAAACTCAGCCATTTAAAAAAACGAATTTAAGGTACCAAATGCTAGGTACAAATATATATATAGGCATTCACTGCTGTTTCAGGCCTAAAAATTAATTTATTTCCCCTTAAAGAATTTTACATTACAGAAATAGAAAGTATTCCAGTTAAACAAAAATGAGCATATCTTGTAGAAATTTGTAAAAAGCCAATTAAATGTTTATCCAATTATTGAAAAAACTAAAAATAAATTTAATTTGTGGTTAATGATGGTTATATCAATATTTGGGAGGGTATTATTGTCAAAAGCGGAAGGAATATCTTGATCTGTGAATATTTCTTTATCATTAGATGTGCCTCGTAAGGTGATTAAAGATTGAGAAAAGATACTTTATGATTTCATTTGGAGGGAAAAGCCACATTATTTAAAAAAAGGAGGTCATTTGTAGCACTAAAGAGCAAAGGGGAACTTGAGGTCTTAGATTTTGGAACACTTAATGACTGTCACGATTCACTGTTGTCTGTTCCCCATGGACTACACTTCCCATAATTCCCCGCTCTCATCACTGCCAGCTGTCTTTCATTGTCCTCACCTGTGTCTCATTAAGTCATCACACACTGTGTATATAATGCTCTGTTGTTCGCTTGTCCTTTGTCAGTTGTTAAATGTATTCATGTCTTGTTCCAAGCCCTGTTCTTGGTTTCCTGTGTTTAAGACAGCTGGCAGTGATGAGAGCAGGGAATTATGGGAAGTGTAGTCCATGGGGAACAGATGGCAAAACACAGTGAATCGTGACAGTGACACCTTCCAAATGAAATGGTTGATAGAGTTTATGAAGAAAAAGAAAATAATTTGGAACACATTTCCTAAATGACATATTTGTTAGTTTTGGGGGTAAACACTTTGTGTTGAAGTGTAATTGCTCAGTCGCCAAAATTCCCATCAAATTGGCCAGTTTTCCCAAACAAGCCCTGCTAGCGTGGAATTTGATCTACAAGCACAATATTTCACCACGCAGTTATTTCATATGGAACAACAAAGACTTACTATTTAAACGCAAATCACCGTTATATCATATTTGGGTCAATAAAGGGATTATTTTAGTAAGGCAGCTGATTCATTCAAATGGCTATTTGTTGTTTATACCATTTTATATACCTGTGAATTTTGTGGATTAGAAAATAAACTATTTTCTAAACTAAGGATTTAGAAACCTATATTAACAGAAAACTGAGATGTGGGCTAAAAATGTATGCTTTTGATGTGCTTTGACATTTTGAAATGTAAACAACGATACATTGTGCAGTTATTTTATTAGGAAAATACCATATACACAAGAAGAAATGGGCTCTTTGCAAACCCAATTTTTTTTACATTTGATAAATGACTTTGAATTATACATAAACCTTTTGAACAAACTAAAAAGCACTGAAAACATGCAATGTTTTAAAAGAACTGAATTTTGTTTAAGGATCGTTGTTTGGCACCTTTAATGTTGTTAATAACGTGACTATGTTTAATACCTCTTGTTCTTGTGGCATTGAATTAAAAAACAAACTCATCATCGAATTGTAGATAATCGTATTGGGTCGATAATCGGTTGTGCTTTTAATTATGGCGAGGTAATTATTTCTAATGCAATACATTTTTAATTGTAATTTTACACATTTAATAACATAGTTATGTAAATTATTCATATTGTATATTACTAGCAAAATATAATTAAATTAATCATCTCGCATCTTTGTATTTTCCTGTAACTATAAAACTGACCACACATTTACACATATAAAACTGAGATTAAGTTGACATTGAGCAAGTTCCAAAGAGGCAAATGTTATGCATCTATTTAATCATCCCATAATAAATATCTTCATATTACATGTTTCAAGAAGTTGGAAAAGTGAATAGCTTTTTTTTTATATAATTTTTAAATTAAATGTTATGTAATACTGTGAGCAATAAACATAATTTATGGATAAAACAGCTCTGTCAAAATATGCTAAAGCAAAATCAGGTTATAATTTAGTTAAGTGCAATTGGGTCAGAGAGATAATCAATAAACCGATCGTCATCATACCCAATACAGAATATTTGCAACTCCCAAAACCGTTGCAGAACTACATTACTCGGTCGCATCTGCTCTCTCACTTCTTGACAACTAAAGAGCTTTCTGAGGTACTAGGGTGGAAAAAAAAAACATTTAGAGATGACAGAAATAGACAGCAAGCAATTATTAATCCAAGAGAACAACTTTAACAACAATCCCTTCCCTCTCAATCCCTCTCACGCAAGAGAAAGTTCAGTGCACACGATGTTCATTCATCCTCGTCACCCCAGCCTGGCTAATTCCGTCCCCAACTTCATGCTAACTTTTCGACCCATTTTTAAGGTGTTAACAATATCTGTCAGAAATAGTTTTCAAGAATAAAAATAAATAAATACAGCAAATTGTACCTTAGCTATTAAAAATGAGTTGAAATAAGAAATATTCCTTTTAAAATCCTTTACAACAGCTCGACTTAGGTCCAGGAATCTCATAGATTTCCAGATAACCAATCTAAAGCTCAGAATGAATACTTCCAGCTGTTTTGTGGATAAAATACAAATGATAACCTACACATAGGCCTAACTATGTCCTTATATTATCTACTTATCAGAACCATTTCAAGAAGCTCAAAATAATGTGGCAATTTGACTATTGCAAACAACGAGTTGCATTCAAATGTAAAGAGATTACGTTTTTGAAGGTTAAAAAGTTACTACAATTTGCCATTAACAGGCAAAGTTTTTGAAATGCCATATTGGGTGCTAATGGTTTCGTCGAGTGACATCGTTTCTAGTATATCCGGTAACCTAAAACCTAAACAAATGCAATGCACAGTTTCGATCTCTTATACTAATGTGGTATCATCCAGGTTTAAAACCTCTGAAGACACTGACATGGAAAATATTGCTTGACATTAGATGGTAGACTTTTCATCCCATGAAAGCAGCGCAAAGAAACATATCTAGGCCAGTCCGTCACTGACATTCATCGGTTGGCCGTCACCAGTTATAAATGAGTAAAATGAGAGTTTGTGGTACAGTACATGCATAAAAGAAGAGTCGAAAAACAGAAGTTGGACTGTTATCATTCCTGAGCTGGATCAAGGAGGGCTCTAGAAGTCTATTCAAGCTTCTGTTGGAGTTTCTTCTGAAAGCAAACGGGTAGGATGGAGACAACAGCCAGAATGCCCAACACGAGGAGAGAGTTCCAGGACACTGCCTCTCCAGCTGTGGTCAACTTGTACAGCGTCGTCCCTGCGTTTATCGCCACAAAGGATGGAGGGGCTACTCCTACCAAACGGATCACAGAACAGTTGCTAGATGTTTCTCATGTTACACGTCATCATATCAATACTCAATACTAATCACCCTAATACTTAAAGGAACAGTTCCCCCCAAAAATGAAAATTCTCTCATTTTCTCACTCTCATGTCATCCCTGTATGACTTTCTTTCTTCCACTGAACAGAAACAAAGATGACATTCTGAAGAATGTTTCAGCTCTGTTGGTCCATACATTGCAAGTGAATGGTGACCAAAACTTTGAATAATTTGAAGGCAGTTTAAAAGTAATCCATACGACTCCAGTGGTTTAATCCATGTCTTCTGAAGCAATATGATAGATGTGGGTGAGAAACAGATCAATATTTAAGTACATTTTTTTACTATAAATTATTCTCCCTGCCTCAGTATGCAGCCATCTTTTGAAGACATGGGTTTATCCACCAGAGTCATATGGATTACTTTTATGCTGCCTTTATGTGCTTTTTGGAGCTTCAAAGTTCAAGCCAATATTCACTTGCATTGTATGGACCAACAGAGCTGAGATATGCACTAAAAATCTTCATTTGTGTTCTGCAGGAGAAAGAAAGTCATGCACATCTGGGATGGCATGAGGGCGAGTAAATGAGAGTTATCATTTTTGGGTGAACTGTCCCTTTAAATAGCCTGTGAACTGACTACATAAAACTGACATTTAAGGATCCATTTAAATGTATCTAAGACACCTTGAAACCAAACTGGACTTTTGTAGTCCATGTCTGCTAGCTTTGAACCCATCTATATGCTAGTGTGCTTTTAAAAATGGACAAAATAAACTTTTAACATATAAACGCTCTATGTCTTTCTCTGCCTGATAAATGGACCGAATTACTCAGGGTTTAGGGTTTGTTCAAATCCCCTACCCTTAACACGAGAGATTTAATAGTGATGATTGCCTTGGCAAGCATGTTTTTAATCATGGTTTTGCTGGGATGTGATGTAAACAAGGACAAACCCTTCTTTATGACCTCCCCCGACTTCTTGTTTCAATAGAAAATACATGAACACACACAAGGTAAATTGTGATCTCCTTTGCAGATTAATCTTACCAAGAAAGGTGCCCAGGAAAAAGACACCAAGAGGCACATTAATGACCGGTGAGGTGATGTTGATGAACCAGTTTGGGAGGAACGGTGTTATCCTCAGGAAAATGATGTAATTAATGAGGTGTTCTCTGTGCTTGTCTACCTACAATGTCAAAACCACAATAGTTTAACATTTAGGCTACAACGTCATTTAAAACTAAAAGTCTACAGATCTGACGGTTTTACCTGTTGTGACCATTTCTGCACTCTCTCCGTCAGGTACTTGTAGACTATTGGTCTCCCGACTAAGTAAGACAGCATATAGCAAAAAGACGCTCCTAGGCCTGAACACTGTAAAGTATAACATTGATTTATTATTAAAAGGAATATTCCGGTTAAATACAAGTTGAGCTCAATCGACAGCATTTGTGGTATAATGTCGATTACCACAAAAATGTATTTCGACTTGTTCCTTCTTTTCATCGTGTAACAGTGAGGCACTTACAATGGAAGTGAATGGGGCCAACCTGTTAACGTTAAAATTCTCACCATTTCAAAAGGCACAAGATATAAACAATATGCATGTTAACGTAATTTTAGTGTCATAAAATATAAAGATGTGTAAATCTATATCAACTTTTATAACTTTGTTGCCATGCCGACGTAATGTAAACACTAAAACCCTAAAGCAACAGTAAAAACAACGATTTAAACAACTTTACAGCTCAAATAATAAACACATTATATCAGAAGAATTAACGCAATTGCTTTTATAAAATTGTAAACGTCACATTTCTCCCTTTAAACCCTTCAAAAATGGTCCCCATTCACTTCCATTGTAAGTGCCTCAATGTAACCTCGATTTTTAGAATAATTTCCCCCCTCAAAATGAAAATGACCTCATCGTTTATTCACCCTCATGCCATTACAGATGTGCTTGATTTACTTTTTTTCTTTCTTCTGCAGAACACAAATTAAGATTTTTAAAAGAATATTTCAGCTCAGTTGGTCCTCACAATGCAAGTGAATGGTGACCAGAACTTTTAAAGCTCCAAAAAGCACATAAAGGCAGCATAAAAGTAATCCATATGACTCCAGTGGTTTAATCCATGTCTTCAGAAGTAATATGATAAGTGTGAGTGAGACACAGATCAATATCTAAGTCCTTTTTTAACTTTAACGCTCCACTTTCACTCTCAGATTCTTCTTGCATGTTTGGCGATTCACATTTTTTGTGCATATCAGCACCTACTGGACTCAAATATTGATTTGTCTCTCACACACACCTGTCATAATGCTTCTGAAGGTAAGGATTAAAACACTGGAGTCGTACGGATTGCATTTAAGATGCCTTTATGTGCTTTATGAGCTTCATTATTTTGGACACCATTCACTTGCATTGAGGATCTACAATCTATTCTGCAGAAGTAAGAAAGACACATCTAGGATGGCATGAGTTTGAGTAAATGATGAGACATTTTACATTTGAACCCAGAAAATTCCTTTAAGTCGACAATCTACGTGCATCAGAAAACCACTGAGTGACATTACAATCTAGAAGACAACGTCTGACAGAACCAGACGCAGGTGCAGGACTGCAGACAGATCCATTTTTAAATGAATTTGCATTCAAACAAAGAACTTACCAGACAGACCAGGAAGAGAGCTAGAGGAAAGGGGTAAAGATATCCAGACAGTATGCTGAGAAATATGGAGCCTGGAATGGCAAACGTCTGAAGGCTAAGTAAGGATTAGTTAAGGATTTAAGAGCATACTGAATAAAGACTGCATTTTTTTGCAACGCAAGCTACCATGCAAGATCAATCCATGTGACTTATGCCCGGTTTACACCTGGTAGTCGCATCTATGTCTCTAAACACTTTTATAGAGGATTGCCTACATATTACATCATAGCCTGGCCCAAACATTCAGCAGTTACAGCACAAAGGATACAAGATATATGTAGAAAAGTACGCTAAAAGTACTTGTGTGTAATAAGTGTCCTTGTATTTGGACAGTACGGTGCCCAACGCCTTGGCATCGTCCATGTCTTTGGGAATTTTGATGTTTCCCCTCTCATCTCTGAAAGACATAATGAGAAACAATCGATCCGACTTTGTCAAGTCACCACAAAACAACACTCTACGTAGGCTACAGCCCTGAAAGCGAGTCTGAAACAGTCTAGAACTAGACTTACTCGCTCAGCTCTGGAAAATATTTGAACAGCAGATACATGACACAAGCCGAACAGGCAAAGATGGAGACGAAGATGAGGATTGACACGCGTGCTGAAGCCTCTCCTGGCGACTGGACTCCTTAGAGAAGGATTTAAAAAAAGCAACATGCATCATAATTAACATTTCAACCCTTGTACCTCTGATATCATCTGTGCAATGTGTTGCATTCATTTGCATCACTTGTTCACAATCCTCATGGAGGTTGAGGCCCAAGAGAGATCTCCTATACTGTATGCGTGAGATCTGATAATGCAAGGAGACTGGATTCGTTCGCAATCAGAAATAATTGCACATGCTATCATAACGGCTATTTATTTTGTCCTATGACCTCTTGTCTGTTTTATTAAATGCGAGTCGCAAAAGTAGTAACTGTACACATTGAACTCTGGCTTTGCATGAGTAATGCGAGCCCAAGGTACACGGATAGCACTGTATTGCACAATCCTTTCTAAACGACAACATTCACTGTAATTAAAGGGATAGTGCACACAAAATATGAAAATTCTTCCATCATTTACAGCTATCCCAGATGTGTATGACTTTCTTCTGCAGAACACAATTAGGATTTTTAGAAGAATAGCTCAGCTCTGTTGGTACATACAATGCAGGTGAATGCTGTCCAGAACTTCGAAGCTCCAAAAAGCATATAAAAGCAGCATAAAAGTAATCCATAAAACTCCAGTGGTTAAATCCACTGTCTTCTGAAGTGATATGATAGGCGTGGGAGAGAAACAGATTAATATTGATGTCTTTTTTTTACTATAAATCTCCTCTTTTAACTAGTGCCAGCAGATGTGGATATAATGTGAATTAGCAAAAAAAAAAAAAAAAAAAGGTGAAAGTGAAAAAAACAAAACAGCAACTTGAATGCATAGTTTCTCAAGCACGGCTAAGGCATCACCTTTGAAGATGTGGATTTAACCACTGGAGTTGGAGTATGGATTACTTTTAGGCTACATTTATGTGCTTTTTAGAGCTTCAGAGTTCTGGCCACTGTTCATGTGCACTGTATGGACCAACAGAGCTGAAATATTCTTCTAGAAACCATAATATGTGTTCTGTAGAAGAAAGAAAGTCATACACATCTGTATTGGCATGAGAGTGAGTAAATGATGAGAGAATTATAATTTTGGGTGAACTGTCCCTTTAAATAGCCTTTGATCTGACTACATATAACTGACATTTAAGGGCGTCAAATGCATCAAACAGCGTGTGTTAACCGCTATCAGTCATATTTTCTTATCTTGGCAAACAGGACAAGAAGCCAGGGTTTTTTTTTTTTTTGGATGTATGTCTAATATTTAAACTCCGAAAAATCGGGGAACGTTGATCGATTCTTCACGCGATAATAATTGCCCCGAGTTAGATTGCCTTCAGCATGTGAGATCAGGACATACAGGACTGCTGAATTACCTTTAAGGGTTTGAGATGCTTTCGAGGGCCTCGGTTGTTCCTCTACCAGAGGACTGCTGTCAGTCTCACGGTTTCGGCCTCTGTTCTTGGCCATGTCGGTCTGTTTCCACAAAAAGAAAATAAACGAAGTGCGATCTCAGATGTTGGATCCTGTCGGCGTGTTCGCTGTTTCAGCCGGTTATCTCCTCCTGCTCCAGGACAGGATACCGGTGACCTGTGACCGTTTTCTTCTTCCTCGGTGGTGTTCGGGACAGATAGAGAGAACTAGTACTGCCATCTAGTGAGAAACGAGACAGGAAATTATGAAAGGATTGGAGAAGGGCGTCCACAATGGCTCTGTCCCGATACCCACACTTGCGGTCTTGGCCGCTTGAGTGCGCGTGCACGCGACAGGAAGTAAGTGTTCAAGACTGTCCCAAGTCGCCATGGTTCATGATAACAATCAATAAACAATTTAATTGTCCTCTTTTTTGCAACGGGTGTCGTACAGATCTTGGATAGAGGGCAGACTACAGCCAATGATCTTTTCAGCCATCCTGACGAATATTTTTATTTTATTTTTTATTTTTTTATTGAACAAATCACAAATTAACAAGACATAGCAGCTTATACGGGACCACACACACACACACACACACACACACACACATACTATATATATAGATAGATAGTATCTCACAATATTGAGTGCACCCCTCACATTTTTGGGACGTTCCAGAATTGGAGGACATTTTCTGTCCCACCCATGACATTTCAAAAAATCCACGCAAAAAATATAAAAATGTACACTTGTTGTGTAAATTTTACTTTTCCTGGGACAAAATGTCAAAATAGTTTTAGAAAAAGTGGTTCCAAAATATTATATAAAATACCAAATAGCTCTCCAGGACCACCATAAAATAGCATTTTTCCCTTGTCCCACCTTCTTAATGACCAACTTTCATGTCAAATATAACTGTTAAAATATGTTTTAAATAGACTTTTTTTTGTATAATTTTGTTGATATATGTCTCTTGTAATTGTTAAAACAATTTGTTTTATTGTCAACAAATTTCAAATAATCGTAATTATGCACTGAACTTGTGGTACCGCTGTTGCACTGCTACCGAAACCCATTTAGCCTGGCACAAGAAGAGAAAAAATGTGAGTCACATGACACAAGATTGCAGCATCCATCCATTAACCCACACCATGGGTACACCCAAGGTAAGTCCTCTCCTCTATTGTTCATATTTTTCCAATCTTTTCAGCCTTGTTTGAGTGTGTCACTCTAACCACTGCAACACTATAATAAGACCAATACATTTAAAAGTTTTCTTTATTTATTTATATAACTGTGTTTGTCCTCGGCATTGACAGAAACAATGCATACTGGATGAATGAAAACAGTCACAGGTCACCGAAAAATGCATACTTGGAAAAAGATTACTGGTGGATTCAATGAAGAACCTCCATTTGAAGTTCCTGGCTGAGCAGATCAACCTCCGTCTATCATATTCACTGTTCTGCACGCTTCGCCCCTACTGGGTTGTTCATCCAACACTGGCAGATCGTGAAACGTGCATGCGCAAACAACATGACCATTTGGGCTTTATTGCCAAAAAACTTCACCAAATGCACATCATAGACACATCCAATTTGGAGAGCCTGATGCAAGCCGTCACGTGTGACACCACAAGCATGCAGTGTATGTATGGGGAATGTGAGGAATACAGGAATAATACCTAAACCCTCACAAGCCACTACAGCGTCACAGGTCACATCTCCTACCTTCAGTGGACCACTGTGGGCAAAGAGCACAAAAATGATTCTTGAACAGCTTCCTTGAGGCGCCATCTCTATAACATCAGGCAGCAATATGCCCTGAAGCTGAACCTCCAAGCAAATGAATGTGCAGTCCATATTGATTTCTCAGAGAACTATGGCTGCAAGTACAGCGCAGAAGTGCAAGCTGCCCATTTTGGTGCATTTTGGTGCATTTTGGGGGGGGGGGGGGGGGGGGGGGGGGGGCATCTGCCCCTACCTCCTTCTGCACAATAATTTTGACATGCTTATTCGTTTTAAAGCCAGGTTGTTGGGTGGGTTGAAATGGTTGTTATCATTCTTACTCATCCTGTTTATCCTTCTTTAAAAAGATTAAATATTATTAAACAACATTACCGTGGGCCTGAGTATGTATTTGTCATATTTATGTAATGATCTACAATCAAAAGTAATGTATCCATTCAACCCTGTTTCTTTTGTGCAACCCTGTTACCATATAATTTTTATAAAACCAAACTTGTAGTGGACTTCAGGAGGAAAGACAGAGAACACAGCCCCATCACCATTAATGGATCACCGGTGGAGAGAGTCAGCAGCTTCAAGTTCCTCGGTGTCCACATTACTGAGGAACTCACATGGTCCGTCCACACTGAGGCCGTTGTGAAGAAGGCTCACCAGCGCCTCTTCTTCCTGAGACGGCTGAGGAAGTTCGGAATGAACCACCACATCCTCACACGGTTCTACACCAGCACTGTAGAGAGCATCCTGACTGGCTGCATCACCGCCTGGTACGGCAATAGCACCGCCCACAACCGCAAAGACCTGCAAAGGGTGGTGCGAACTGCCAGAAACATCATCGGAGGTGAGCTTCCCTCCCTCCAGGATATATATAACAGACGGTGTGTGAATAAAGCTCGGAGGATCATCAAAGACTCCAGCCACCCGAGTCATGGGCTGCTCTCACTGCTTCCATCAGGCAGGCGGTATCGCAGCATCAGGACCCGCACCAGCCGACTACATGACAGCTTCTTCCCCCAAGCAATCAGACTTCTGAACACTTGATCTCTCACGATCAACAATCAGCCCTGCACTTTATTATTTATTTAAATAATTAACAATTCTTGTTGCACTTAAATCTGTTTTGTATACTATTCTGACGCTAGTGAAACTTTGTAATATGGCACTTTTCGTACCACTGTCTCCTTAAGATGATTCGCTTATGTTTTTCCTCTTTTGTAAGTCGCTTTGGATGAAAGCGTCTGCCAAATGAATAAATGTAAATGTAATGTAAGTCACATCAAAGCAATAACTAAATCAGCCTACTGTCATCTAAAAAAATTGGCCAGAATTAGATGTTTTGTATCCAGTCAAGACTTAGAGAAACTTGTTCGTGCATTCATCACCAGTAGGGTGGACTACTGCAATGGACTCCCCTAACCGGGCCTCCCAAAAAGACCATTAGACACCTGCAGCTCACTCAGAATGCAGCTGCCAGGATTCTCACCCGAGCCAAAACATCTGATCTTATTATTCCAGTCCTGCAGGCCTTAACACTGGATTCCAGGTACATTTAGAATTGATTATTTATTATTACTCGTTTATGCATCGCTCAATAGCCTAGGACCTAAATACATTTCAGATATGCTTGTTGAATATAAACCTAACAGACATCTCAGACAGTGGCGGAGCTATGGGGGTGGCCGTGGCCACCATGGACCGAAGCCTGGCCACCCCATTGGCCACCCCACTCGCAATTGCTGTTTTAGTCATTTTTTTTGGCACAATTTAGTTCTTTAGAGGTGAAATCATCTCTGTACAAACTTAACATGTAAGCACACCAAGGTCGCCACGGTCACCAAGGTCTCCGTCCCAGGTGTCATTGTATCCACTCACCCCACCCCCACAGTCCGACGATATAAAAATGCTGCCCAAACATTTCTGTGCCACCACAGACTGATAGCTCGCCCCTGCCTGGCCACACTTTTGAAAAACTCCTGACTCCGCCCCTGCTCTCAGACCATTACGATCAAGTCAGTTAGACATACGGAGGGCTCATGCAAAACAAGGTGAGACAGCATTTAGTTATCATGCCACCCGCAGCTGGGATCAGCTTCCAGAAGAGGTTAGATGTCCCAACCTGAGCCGCATTTAAATCCAGACTGAAAACACGTCTGTTTAGCTGCGCATTGTTTGACTGAGCATTGTGCTGCGATCATTTTGCTTTTGTCTTTCTTTCTTTTACATTTTACTTTTTTTCCCCCAAAAAATTTATTATTTTCTTATTTCATGTTCTTAATTGATTTTTTTATGTATCTTGCATTTTCTTTCAAATTAGCACCATGAAATGTGCTATATAAATAAACCTGCCTTGCCTATTTGCTTTGGGATAAATGTCTGAATTGTTTGTTTTTTATTAAACTTAATACATACAATAACTTTATACTTTATACATGCATATTTATACATTTTGAAACATTGAAACGTTCAATGTAAAACCAATAACTCAAGAAAACTGCTGAGGGCCAGAATGAGTAAATAATATGTTTAACCTGCACATAAATATTTCAAATAAATGTTTTAATAATATAATCTATTTAAAGATTACATCATTCATTTTGATAGAATATGTTTTGCGTGGATGAGCTTTAATAATAATACCTTACATTTATATAGCGCTTTTCTAGGCACTCAAAGCACTTTTACATAGTATTGGGGAAATCTTCTCAACCACCACCAGTGTGCAGCATCCACCTGGATGATGCAACAGCAGCCATAGATTTACATTCACATTTACATTTATGCATTTGACAGACGCTTTTATCCAAAGTGACTTACAGTGCCTTTATTACAGGGACAATCCCCCCGGAGCAACCTGGAGTTAAGTGCCTTGCTCAAGGACACAATGGTGGTGGCTGTGGGGATCAAACCAGCAACCTTCTGATTAACAGTAGAGTGCTTTAGCCCACTACGCCACCACCACTCCCGCCCACTACGCCAGAACACCCACGTAGCCTACTCGAGGAATTTTTTGGTGATAGGAGAAAGAAGTGACAAATAATAGGACATATAACAGAATGGCGTATGTACATGTGCAAGGTAGGGGGTATGTACAGTTATTGAATTACACATGAGTGAATTTACATATGTACATGACATATTTATACTAAGGGGAGTCCTGAAGGCAGTTTAATTGTTCATGTGGTAAATGGCCTGAGGGTAAAAACTGTTCTTATGCCTGGATGTCCTGGCGTTGAGTGCTCTGTAGCCCCAGCCAGAGGGCAACAGTTCAAGAAGGGAGTGGGCAGGTGTGTGGGGTCCCGAGTGATTCTACATGCACGTTTCCTCACTCTGCATACGTACGGCTCTTGGAGGGCGGGCAGGGGCGCCAATAACCTCTCAGGAGTCTTGACTTTCCGTTGTAGTTTCCTTCTGTCTGATTTGGTGGCTAAACCAACCCAGACCATTATAGATGTACACAGGACAGACTCAGTGATGGCCGAGTAGAACGGTGTCAGCAGCTCCTGTGGCAGGTTGAACTTCCTCAGCTGTCAAACAACAACCTCTGCTGAGCGTTCTTCACAATGGAGTCTATGTGGGTGTCCCACTTTAGGTCCTGTGAGATGGTAGAGCCCAGGAACCTGAATGACTCCACTGCTGCCACAGTGCTGTTCAGGATGGGGGGGTGGGTGGGGGATTTCTCCTGAAGTGCACAGTCATCGCCACTGTATTTGAGCGTGTTCAGCTCAAGGTTGTTGTGACCTCACCAGACAGCCAGCTGATCAACCTCCCATCTATATGCAGACTCATCACCATCACGGATGAGGCAGATGATCGTGGTATCGTCTACAAACTTCAGGAGCTTGACAGAGGTGTCTTATGCAGTGCAGGCATTTGTGAACGGGGAGAAGAGCAGTGGAGAGAGAACGCCTCCCTGAGGAGCTTCAGTGCTAATAATGAGGGTCCCGGATGTGAGTTACCCCAGTCTCACTAGCTGCCGCCTATTTGTCAGAAAGCTGGTGATCCATCGACAGACTGGGGTGGGCACGGAGAGCTGTGTCAGAGAAGATCAGGCATGATGGTATTGAAGGCTGAACTGAAGTCCACAAATAGGATCCATGCATAAATCCCAGGTCTGTCGGGGTGTTGCAGTATATAATGCAATCCCATATCGTCCACACAGCATCATCCACAGACCTGTTTGCTTGGTTCCCCTTTAGCTCAAAATCACCTCAGACTTGCCTAAAATCTATATGTAACAAAATATCATATCTGATGTATACAAATAATGTAACTAGGCGTGTATGATATCATTTAAAAGGTCTCAGTGCAACTGGTACTATGGTTTCATCCCCACAACCGATAAAATAAATAAATAAATATATATATATATATATAATGCTGCTATTGGCGGCACCCTTGCCCTAGTTTAATAAGTCACTAATGTCATCTTGGCAAAAACTATGGGTACCATGGTAACGTAACGGATACGTTACGGAGGAGGTGTTTTGAAAATAAATATATTTCTTTAAGAGACACAATCGCCTAGTCCACTACAAAAACTACAACTCCCTACACGCCCCGCAGTGGAACGGAAACTCGCAGCGGAGAAGTTGACGCTGATCTATCCGGCCCATAGCGACTCCTCTTCCTTTCGCGCCGGTTGCGTCCATGTGCGCAGTGCCCGGGACTTCATATAAACGCTGAGCCTTCCGAGTCCGAGCTAGACCACAACAACCTTGTAATGGATCTCAATGCTTTGATCGAGGCTCTTCGGGGCACCATGGACGCAAATTTGCGTGAGGCCTCAGAGAGACAGCTGAACGAGGTAAAGTGATCGGATGGTGGTGGTGATGATGATTGTGGTGGCGGCGGCGGCGGCGCGCAGCGGGCCTTGCGCAGCTGGATGGCACTCTTTAATTCTATTAAAATTGTCCCAAACTGAACTTTTTAACGTAGACCACATTTAATCACATACTATGGGTTTATTATTTATTACGGGGTTTTAGTGTGTTGTGTCCGGTATCGTGTATTATTAACCTGCTTGGGCAAGCGCTAACAGGCTGGCGGCAGCTCGTGCCCGCTGACTACGTCACCGCGAGAAAAGCTCAAGCTAACGTGACCGTGATTAAACGGACGACAAAGCACTTAAATTCAACGTGGCTGTGAAGTGTTGCCAATTAAAGACGCTTCTATAGTTGTCTTCATGTTTTGGGGTCAAATTTTTGACGCGTATGAGCGTGATAAAGCTCATGTACTAGCGCGTGAGATGCTAGGCGCTAGTTCCTCACGTGTCAACATGAGGCTTGTTGTCATTTCACGAACACTTTTACCTAGTACAATAGATGAGAGTAGGGAAAATAAACAATGTCGACAGACTCCTTTGCTTCCCCTAGTGTAATGACGACTTTTATTGAATTGAATATAGGAATGTCCGGGCCCGTAACGATTGTTACGAGCTGCGTCAGTGTTTCCGAAAAGGACAGTGTTGTTATCGCATTGTTAATTCCGTGGTAGTTTGATAAGGAATGATTACCATATGTTGTGTTTACATCCTACTCCCAGAGTCATTCAAAGAATACCATGGGACTTTGAGGGCTTTTTGCTTGTTAACTGATTTTACGGAAGTGACATGGTATCCCTGTATAACGTTGTCAAACATGAGTTTAGCGTACGTTACCATGGTGATCCTATGTTTTGACGCATGCCATGGTAATGTACAACTGTGTAGTAACTTCCATATTGCTACTAACATTTGCGAAATTAGCTTGTCACTTTCCTATTTTTAGATCCATTAAATATTCTGCTTGCTTTGCTTCAAGTGGAACAACAGTACAGTCATCTTGTGTCATATCCAGGCGCTTGAGTCTGTTTAAAGGGATAGTTCACCCCAAAATACAAAATTCTCATGATTTACTGACCGTCATGCCATCTCAGATGTGCATGACTTTCTTTTGCTTGCAGAACTCAAATTAAGATTTTTAGAAGAACATCATCTCAGCTCTGTGGGTCCATACAATGCAAGTGAATGGAAAGTTCTGAAGCTCCAAGAAGCACATAAATGTAGCCTAAAAGCCACCTGTAAGACTCCAGTGTTTTAATCGATGCATTCTGAAGTGATCCAAACAGTTTTGGGTGATAACAGACCAAAATACTTAATGAACTGTACATCTTGCCTTTGTAGTCTCATCTGCAAGATCATTGTTTCAAGCTCGATTACATCTCCTAGTGCCGGATGCATGCTGACTAGATGGCACTAGTAAGTGTAATCGAGCTTAAGTCATTATCGACAAGAAGACTGCTGATGTCAAGACTTGTAGTGAAAAAAGGAGTTATGTTTTGGTCTGTTCTTATTCAAGGTTGATTAGATCGTCTCAGAAGACATGGATTAAACCACTGGAGTCATATGGATTAAGTTTATGCTGACTTTATGTGCATTTTGGAGCTTAAAAGTTTTGGCCACCATTCACTTGCATTGTAATAAACTACAGAGCTGAGATATTCTTCTGAAAATTCTTCATTTGCGGTCTGCAGAAGAAAGTCATTCACATCTGGGATTATATGTGGGTGAGCAAATGATGAGAGAATTTTCATTTTTAGGCAAACTATCCCATGGATTGACCAGCGAGTTTCATTTAGCAGTATTGCCGACACAGTACATGTGCTACTTTACAATGTAGGTAAGATAATACTTGAGACGTGTCCATACAGTCTGACCCGCAGCTACAGAGAGCCTTCATTTGCTTTCCAAAGTTAAATTTTAATCCCACCAAAATCCCTCTTTTTGTTATGATGGTGACTAATGCTTAGTCTTGAAGAGGATATGCTAATTAAATGAAAGAGAAAGTTGAAGTGGATTGATGCCTGGTGCAGTCACCGAGCTGGCCGTGCTCCAAATGACCCATGTGGACAACAGGCTTGGATTCCTGTGCGTTGGCAATTTAGGGGTCGGGAAAGCTGAGGGAGGGTGAGAACAACACTGCCGTGGCATTTTAAGATGCATTTCAAGCGCCTGATGCAATGAAATCATCACAGGATATGTTAATCTTGGGCAAGCTCCATAAGTTGTTTATGTCAGTGGTTGTTTTCACATAAACTCTTAGCTGGCTAGTGCATTTTGTATGTTTATGGTATTGGATGTCAGAGGCCAGAAGTAGACGTGGCGTTTATTTGGAAGTGAGCTTGCAAGGAGTTCCTTGAAATGTTGTTTCGGTTCATCCAATGCGGCGGCAGCAATATTGGTCAGTTTGTAAACCGCATCAGCCCTGATTTAAATGGTATTTATTGTGTTTATGTTATTGCTAATAGTATTCATTGTGTTTGTTTGCTTTTTTTTTCCCACAGGGCCATTCCCAGGTGAACTTTGTGTCTACACTACTGCGGGTCACCATGTCTGATCAGTTGGATTTGCCCATACGGCAGGCAGGTACGTATTCGGCTCTGAAAAGCCAGGTTTCTTCCCCTTCTTAGCAGAAGCCAGTATTGCTCAGGGTGCTGCCATCATACTATTCATGAGGTTCAGGTGGTGCACTGCTCAATCAAACCACCTCCTCACTGTCACTCCATGACCGTTTCACATTCAGTATCAGATGTCATATGTTGACACAGAGCTGAGAGATTCTGCCACTGTGTGTTTGCATACTGCGCTATATACAAGGCATGCCCACTGATGTTTTAAAGCAGTGTTTGATTATTTATGACTGAATGGAGATGCATATGTGTATAGACCACTTATATATGCGTAGACCCAGAATTGTTTCTTATCAATCATAACTCATATTTCCCTCATGGCCATGCTGTATTGAGAATAAAGTCACAACTAAAGAGTGTTGTTGGGTATGATGCAACGTAAAATCACATGTGATTTTAAGCACAAAATGGATCGGCTTTTAGTGCCTCATTAGTTCACAAACAGGTCAGTTATTAATGAAAGCAACAACCTCGTTCAATCTCACCGTATGTCTAGTAAGCCCGTGTGAATAGACCCGTACTGGACAGCTGATTGTCTGTCACGTCTTATAAAGTGAAAGCTGCCACACAATGTACACGTGCATGTGTCGTGTTTTTCATGTTGAGTTTAATTAACTTATGGAGACTGAGATATTCATTGCGGCAAATATTTGTATATGCGATTAATTAACCGGGACACCATGTAATTAATTCGATTAAAAATTAATCGATTGACAGCCCTAATAATAACGCGTCGTCAATTGTCATAAGACTTGCTGGTGGTATGGATGCCGCCATCTTGAATATCTGAATATTTTCACGGAGGCTGTGGTTCATGTTATAGAGCGGGTCGGCTGCCAATCGCAGGGTTGGCGGTTCGATTCCCAGCCCACATGACTCCACATGCCGAAGTGTCCTTGGGGAAGACACTGAACCCCAAGTTGCTCCCAATGGCAGGGTAGCGCCTTGCATGACAGCTCTACCGCCATTGGTGTGTGAGTGGGTGATTGGGACACAGTGTAAAGCGCTTTGGTAAACTCTACGGTTAAAAAAAACGCTATAAGTGCAGACCATTTACCATTTACTTTAGTCACTGTCAATATGGGTATAGGTGTTGGATACATGCTTGACTTTGGTAATTTAAAAATGACTTTTGTTCATACAGACTGTATTTTAGCTGCTACTGTAGCTGTTGTATGAACGGGACGTTTTGAGACTCCTACCTGTAAATAAATACGGTTATAAATCCCAACGGATGTCATAAATCTCGCCTTTCAGCTTTCATCAGTGGGTATTGCATTGAAACAGTTGTGTACTGCTCAGAGAGGAATAATTCTATAATCGTTCTGTCTTTTGGTCTAAAGCAAGTCTCCTTGTGTGACGTAATATGACCCTTTGTACGAAAAGAAAACAGCTCATAGCAGTCTTAGGAGGGGTGCTTGCAGTGCATACTTCAAATAGTTTGTGTCCTGTTGAAAGAACATCAGAAAGAGCTTGTTACTTTGTATTAGTCTGGAGAGAGAGAGAGCTGAAGATATTTTTAAATGATCACTTGAAGACCGAAATGTCACGTCTGTGAGTTCTGTGCAATTTCTTGCCCTGTTTTGCTGTCCAAAGGAAACTTGTAACCGTGAACTAGGATGCCGTGATTATACAGTTTTACTATGAACCATGAGTAAAAATGTCATGGTTAAAGGGATAATTCGCCCAAAAATCTAAATTCTCTCATTATTTACTCGCCCTCATGATATCCCTGGTGTATATGACTTTCTTTCTTCACCAGAACACACTTGAAGGAAACGTAAATATGTCTTAGCTCAGTAGGTCCTTACAATGCTAATGGATGGAGATTTCTCTTTTGAAGGTCCAAAAATCACAGACAGTCAGCATAAACCTCATCGATATGACTCCAGCAGTTTAATGAATGTCTTCTAAAGCGATACGATCCCTTTTGGTGTGAAAAAAGATCAATATTTAAGTACTTTTTAACTATAATCCAATGCTTCAGGAGTGGTTTAGTCCAAACTGTCTTTCGCATGACTTATTCACGTTGTGAGGTGGTCTCACATGCTCCATTCAGTCCAAACGCTCCATTGTGAGTAAAGAAATGGATAATAGATATAGACAAATATAAACCAAAATCAACCAAGCTAATGGACAGCGTTCCTCGTCACTTTAAATAGCACTGCTGTGATGCATGTGCATCAGTTCTCGCATTATAAGTGCCCATGCGATTACGTCACACGCGCTTACCTCTGCATACCAGAAGCATGATTAAGAGTTTAAAAAAAGTACTTAAATATTTTCTTTTTCGCACCAAAAGCAATCGTGTTGCTTTACAAGACTTTAATTTAAAAGTTTCTGCTGACTGTCTGTGATTTTTGTTCCTTCAAAAGAGAAATCTCCATTCACTTGCATTTTAAGGACCTACTGATCCGAGACATTTTTCTTCAAATGTGTTCTGATGAAGAAAGTCATTAACACCTGGGATAATCTGAGGGTGAGTAAATAATGATCCCTGTAATTTAACCGTAAGAATTTTGAATCCACCTTAATAATCATGAAATTATTTATTGTCACGTTGCAAAAATATTATATAGAATATGAGTTTTTCGTAAGATTTTGTTAGCATAAATGTGAAAACTATTGTGTCTGTGTGGGTACTGGAGCTGTTGCTATGGTTGCTGATGTTGTCACGTTTAGTCGCAACCTAAACGTGAACTTTCCATTCACGTGAAACTACACGCAAATTCCAAATATAACAGGAATTCGATCTACCAGACTCATGTCCGTCAAGTAGTTTTTATTGTTGTTCAGCCATATACAGTTTGTACAGTAGACAGCAAAACGAGACTGTGTGTGTGTGTGTATATATATATATTAGTATTTTATTCATAATTTTTGAAATATAATATTATAATTTAATCATTCTATTTTGATTTTAGTTTTTAGGGGCTATCTCAGCAAATATTTCTTTATGCGATTAATTAATCAGTATGTATCACCATGTAATTCATTTAATAAAACATTTGAATCAATTGGCAGCCCTAGTAATGGCAATCACAGAAGTTGCGTAAGGCTCCGACTCACAGGGTTTGCACTGTAGGAATCATTGTAAAACTGTTGTTAAACAACTTCTAGAGTGTTAGTGCGGTGTCATTAGCAGCTCGGTGGTTATATTCCCTGCTCTGCAGATCAGACTGTTAGATTTGAGATGGAGTGAAGCATGAGACGAGTTGCTGATTCATCAGCAGCCAGAGGGCAGAATTCTTCGCATCAGGTTACAATAGCATGTCCGTCAGCAGTCCGATTGTCAAAGCTTTAACCCATCCTTCTCTATTTGAAGCGCTAATGCATTCAGCTTACACAAACTCACACTGAGATCTTTGTGTGCTTAAATCGGTCACAGATTGGATTCAACATGCGTCTGTCTTTTGTTGCATTTTTAAGACAGCATGTCAAGTTAAGAATAGTCCAACTTTTAAAAACGTCTCTCGAGGCACAAGGATGACTTCTGATAAAAAATATGTCTGATCCCGAAATTAAACAGTGTCCGGCACTGTTTAAAATAGTTGACATAGTGACACCACCAATTAGTAGATTTTGATAATGATTTGTTTTGCTGCACGTTGTGTGAGGACTGATTCCCTGGAGAAAACAGGCCCAGGCTGCTGTTTGAGAATAGCAGAGGTTTATATTGAAACTGTATGAATGGAATGGAGAGATCTGCTGTCTATATAGACCTGAAGTACACCTGCTGGGCATTTTCAACAAATGCACAGCTGCGTGGAGTGCTTAACATAGCTCTGACTTTCTTGACGTCATGTGGACATTCAAGCAGAGCCTGTTAAACTCAACCATTCTTTGTGCTTACTAGGGCAGAAACGATTAGTCGACGTTATCGACAACGTCAACAATAAAAAAAAAATAGTCTATAATTTTCATTGTCGAATAGTCATTCGGTCTCATGTAACGTAACATGAAATCACATTAAACCGCTGTGATGACGCGTGAGAGCCGCACTGCAGTTCGCACGATGGCTCTTGACTTATTGAATCATAATATGTCACTGTGCATTTCTTCTCGTGAAGAAACTGAATAATAAGGAGCTTTATTAATAAGAGAGAGTTTTTTTTTTTTGATGGATTTAGATATTTAGACTTGCTTTTAAAGAATTGTTCCTGAATAAAAGTATATTTTGTCATAACTTCACTCGCAGAAGTATAAACAAGTGAAAAAATACACATGTATACAAAATACACTTATATATAATATACATTCTCTTAAAGCAAGTCTAAATATCTTATGTTGCTTCTCAAGTAAATTTGTTGCTTTAAGGATTTTTAGGCAATTTTAAATGGAAAACAAGACAAACACTTGATAACAACAGGATTTATGCAGTGAATTTCTTTACTGAATTAAACTTAATAAAAACAGTATTTTTTTCCCCCTTTAATTCAGTGAATGTCATTTAGAGGTATTTTTAAAAGATGATTTTGTCCTCTTTATTGTTAGTAAGCACGTTTAATCCAACATTTTAAGTCGGGGCACAAGCTGAATAATCGGTTCAGAGCTAATGATTAATCATTGCAATAATCGTTCTAATAATCATTAGATTAATCGATTATCAAAATAATCGTTAGTTGTAGCCCCGGTGCTTACTGGGCTATGGTTGCAAAGCATACAAATGAAGTACTGAATGTTTTTGGGAACGTTCAGAATGGCATAACCCCATGCAGCTCATAGCATTTTGTTGAATGTGTACTATGCATGGAAACACCAGGTGACCAGAAGCATTTGCGAAAATGTGCAGTTCACTTTTCAGATCATACTTTGAAATAATGCAATACACAAATCAATGCGCTCAAACTTCCATTTTCAGTGTGACGAAACAAAAATCAACCGCAGTCTTTTCTTGACTTGAATCGTTTGGACTGCCAGACATTTTTACACACAGTTGGGATGAAAATGCAAAATATGACAATATTTCTGAGATAATAATTGTCCGTATTTGCATTTTTAAATGTGCAATATAATATTTTACATTAGTGGAGCACCGATCATGAAATTTGAGGCAGATACGTGTTGTTTTTTTCTTTTTTTTTTTTCTTAAAGTGTCCTTTGCCACACTTTTGCAAGTTATATTGTGCAGGTATACAGTTATGCCCAACACAGTAAAATTACGGTAACTCTTTACAAAAGGTTCCATTTGTTAACATCATTTAACAACATTACTGTAACATGAACTAATGAACTCTGTTAGTTACAACATGTACCATTGCATTTTTAAATTCAAAAGTTGTATTAGTTCACATTAGTTAATGCATTAGGTATCATAAACTAACAATGAACAATTGTGAAGTTAGTTATGAATAGTTCTGTTGTCAGTATCATAAGGTCATTGTGACATACTGGTAACCAGTTAAAACCATGAGAGTATCACACACAGTAGAGAGACGTTCAAAAATAAGAAAAAATATAAAATTTACTAGCTCCAATATATATATATATATATATATAGCCATTAAAGTTTTTGCACTTCTAATTAGAGGTCTACAACGGGACTGGTTTTTCCATCCCGCACCCGAACGCTCCCGCTGAACTTTACTCCATTCTCTTCAGCAGTGATTTTCTTCCCAAACGCTCCCATTCCCGCAATGCCGTATTTGTTTTCCACATAGAACAAAAGCCATACAAATAAACAACAAGTGTACACCGTTTTATATTTCTGTTATTGCTAGTTTCAGATGACATGTGAAAATTACGCCGACTTGACTGAAATTGGTTTCTTAACGCTTAATTGACCATTTTCTAGTCCGAGGTTCACATCCTGATGACAGTGTGCGCTTTGCTTTGACATTCTTTTAAAGCCCCATTGACTGGCTGCCTGCTCTAAATATTGTAATTTAATAATTTAATCAGGAAACTGTGTGCAAATTTATTTTACATTATAAAAAAACCAAACCGTTAAATAAAGCAAAAAGAAGAATAATACCAAACTTTATTTATTTTTTGGAAAAAGAGAATCAAAGTCTTGACTGTAGCCGACTATCTTTTTTTTTGTGTCCTCCATTGGCGTTGTTTAGGTGTGATCTACTTGAAGAACATGGTGACACAGTACTGGAGTGAAGGGGAAAATGCAAACACTGAAGGACCCACCAATAACATCCCAGAAGAGGACAGGCAGTTCATTCGAGACAACATTGTGGAGGCCATCCTTCAATCCCCAGAGCGCATTGAGTAACAAACAACTAAATATACACGGGGGGTGGTGGAGGCTCACTTTCATTGCTTACAAATTATTTAATTATTTTTTATTTTTTTACTTTCATCTGGCAGAGTGCAACTCACAACCTGCATTCACCATATGATCAAGCATGACTACCCGACTAGATGGACGGCTATCGTGGACAAGATTGGCTTCTATCTGCAGTCTGACAAAAGTGCCTGCTGGCTGGGCATCCTGCTCTGCCTCTACCAGCTGGTGAAGAATTACGAGTAAGATGGTCAAAAAAACACAGATTTGTTCTAATCCAGACTCACTGTATGCACTAATATTTTGTGAGCAAGTTGGATCTGTTTATTTAAACATTATATTCAATGGCTGGTTTATCTGCATTAGTTGCTAATGACAGACATCATCAGCATGTTGCCAATTGACTTTGTTCTACAACAACCGAGTAGCAAGCCGTTAGTATGGAAGAGAAGGAAAATGTCCCTGCTCACATCTGTCATAGCATATCGCTGTGGTGCTGAATTCATGAGGTGCATGAGACATTGCATCATTTTCATGAGATTTTAAAATTATCCAACTTTGTTCTGGTCTTTATCAAAATGTAAACGGACGTGTGCACAATAGGCTGGGTGATAGGACATTTACATTTATGCATTTGGCTGACGCTTTTATCCGAAGCGACTTACAGTGCACTTATTACAGGGACAGTCCCCCCCCGGAGCAACCTGGAGTTAAGTGCCTTGCTCAAGGACACAATGGTGGTGTCTGTGGCGATTGAACCAGCAACCTTCTGATTTACCAGTTATGTTCTTTAGCATATGCCCGTATGCCACCACCACGCCGTTAGGACGACATAAGTGGATATCGACAATATCTCACAAATATCCCAATGCCGATTTGCTGCACTCATTGACAGATGATGATCGACAATATCGGGAAACCGCAAACTCATGGATCTGGGATGTAGCCAGATATATTAATTAGTAGCTCAGGGTGTGAAACAAGCACCCGCAATCTGTCAAATGCGACCGAGGCTGAACCCAGTTTGCAAGCTCCTCGTCCAAATGCAGGTATTTCATGCACGGGTTATTTTGCTTCTCGATGTGCAACAGGCCGGCGACCTGCAAGAAGTCTCGGAGTGACACATGATGTTAGACAAAGATGTGCTTGTAGAAACACAAACGCACTTATTATATTTATAAGAACAGACCAAAAAAAGCCATCAATGAAGCGTGTGGCGCAAGTCTGTCTTGTGGAACACGAGCTATCACTTTTTTTTCTCTCTCTCTCTCTCTCTCTCCATTTCATTTGTGTGTAAACTGTTTCCAAGAATAATGTTGTCTGAGGATTCTGCAAATGCTCTCCGATCATCTCAGGAGGTGCTGTGAGTTTAGTTTGCATTATTTCCACTGAGCAGTTTGCGGTTAACATGCATTGTGAACGAAATGCTGCAGGTTCAGTTATATATATCTTTCTATTAAAGAATGAAAGATGAAAATGATTAAATCATAAAATATTACATGACACGTTCACCTTGAACGTAAAATGAGTTAAATTTTCTTTTCTTTAGGCAGCATTAACTATTACCAAAAATACAACAAAAACACAAATTCGATAAGAAAACATTTGGCAACATTATTTTGGGAACACAAGGGAATTTATTAGACTTTTATTATGATTATTATCATGTTTACATTTTATAATTGTCTTGTTCTTAATCTGTAGGCTATTAGTAATTTTCCACCTGTTGTTGTTGATGGATGCTTGCGTTATGGCAAATGGAGCCGTTGTAGACAGTAAATGTTTGGATTTGTGGAGGAAGATTTTTTTTTTTTTTATTTGGTCACTGTTATTTTAAGTTTTTTTTTTCTTCCATTTCAATTTAAGTGCAATTTGAATTTAGAAATCTGTGTTTTTCCTGTTTTCAATAAATTCGATTTTTTTTTTTAACCAAAATCAATAAAGCAACAATTTTCACCAACCCTCGGCAGGGGGGTTGACGATATAATCGGATACCACTATATATTTTAACCTGTTGATACGCGCCCCCTTTTTGAGCACAAACCATGAAAATGACATACCTGAACTTAAATGGTTGTATTTACTGGACTCTTTGGAGTATGGACACCGTTGTAGTATCTTTTGAAAGAAGACACTTTGGGATTTATTACCCAAGTTTCAGAATTAATAAATGTTATGTTATAAAGTTAGAGAAGCTGAAGTTTATAGTAATGGAAATATTTTGTGCTGAACATGTTTTTCTAATCTAAAAAAACAATAATAAATGTACCAAGATAACCCAGAAATACAATGTTCTCAAAGCCACGAGTCTAAAGAAGTTATACATCAAATGTGAAGATGATCTAACAAAAAACGAGGTTTCTGCAGCTTTTTTCTCTGTAAAATCTCTGGAAGCATAAAGAGTCAAATTAAGACTCCGACTTTCAAGACGACACAAAATCTGACTGCACTGCTTGGCTATTCTGAATAAAACTATGCTGTATTTTTAAAAACAGACTTTTGAGACAGGCTTGTTTTGTTTATGAGAATCTAATATATAAGATAATATACAGTTTTACAACATGAATGCTGCTCAGATTACCATAGTTTGTTGAAGAATGACAACGAAGGGTAATTCTTTCAGAAAATATCTCGTGTAAACAATGGAGAATATATCAATATTTCTCAAATGTATCACTTTTATGGACAAAAAGTGCTATTGGATGTTTTTCAATGAATGCTTGTCATGGACAGTTGACTCAAGTGTGGCGAACACTTTCATCTGGCGATCGTGTTTTCATAACAAAGATATATGTTTTGATTTTGCATGTTTTCATCACAAATAACTAAATTGCTGTTTCTGGAGCATTGCTATTGTGAAACAGAGATCGGATATCAATGTTGAACCCTTAGACCTTTGAAAAGACGTATAATTGGTTAACATTTCATTACATTTATAGATGGTAAATTATATATTTAATGTAAACAGTGATGTCACTCCCGAGTCCGAGCGATTTGCATATCAACAGGTTAAGACGATAATCGATTAAATAGTTTTTTACATGTCGCCCTGCCCTAGCACACAATGAATACGCTTACACTGACAATGGTAGTAAAGGTGTTTACATACATGGTGAAGTTTTAACTTTCCCCCCCAAAAAACACTGTTTAAGGCATTTACCTTATAAAGTCATGCATGTGAACACACTCTTTAATGTATTTTGCACATCTGTAGATTTTATATCTAGATGGTGCTTTGCATTTTGTATAATGTTGAATAACGTTGCTTTCTAAATGATTGGAAACCTACTTGAAATCGGATTGGACAACTGAAAATCTGATTTTAATCAATGTTAAATCCACATGTGCTTGCGGGTTTTTTTTTTTTTTATTATTATTTCATGCATGCTGTTCAGACTACAAAAAACTAAAAAGCTTTGCCTTATATGCCTAACAATTAGATTAAGGCTGTCATTGTGATGAAAGCCATTTGGCAGCATTTTAATGTATGCAAGTGTCAATGTTTGTAAGGTATAAGAAGCCTGAGGAGCGTCAACCATTGGTCGCTGCCATGCAGATCTTCATGCCCATGTTGAAGGACCGTTTCATACAGCTGTTGCCAGACCCCTCCAGCGAATCGGTCCTGGTGCAGAAACAGATCTTCAAGATCCTCTACGCTCTCTTCCAGGTACTATCATCACTGATACTTTAACTGAAAGTGTTCATAGCTTTTCTAGCCTAAAGTTTTGGTAGTTTGAGTCTCGTGTGATTTAATCCGTGTGTTTTTGCAGTACAACCTCCCTCTGGAGCTGATCAATCGGCAGAATCTGACAGAGTGGATGGAGATTCTGAAGACAGTCGTGGACAGAGATGTACCTCCAGTAAGGACAATATTTCAGAATGCTAACATGGGTGTTTGGTGTCGTAAGAAGCTAGATATCAATGTCCTGAAAGGGATGTCGGATTGGCTGTGGGTGGACGGTGTGCGTAGTGTCTGTCTGCGTTTAGGGCCATCTCCAGTTTGTGTCTTACAGGCTGTGAGACTGTTCTCATGCCACACTCGCAGCCACAGAGCCACTGGAGATCATAGTACTGGCCCAGTGATGTCTTCATGACCCTCTACCCCTGGCCAGCCTCCATAGTCTCCTACAAAATTATCACACATTTATGGCTATGTTCGGAATAGCATACAAGTACTATTTCTGTAGAATGTGAATTTTGTGTTCATAAAATACCCAGCTATGGCTACACTTTAGCAAAATGTGTTTGAAACCGATAAGAATGTCCTAAAATATCAAGACATTGATTTGCATGTTATTTTTTTTTTTCTATTTTTTTAGGCATCGAATTTTAACATTAGCTGACATTCGAATTAGAAGCCTAATTTTTGAGTTTCCCACTTCAGTCATTTGGCCTTCCGTTTAATGTACTCTGGTGTAAAGGCTTTGAAAGACCTCTAGGGAGTGATATAACATGTACTGTATTTAATACCAAGTTATTGTCACCTCTGTCACCCCTACATTTGTGTAGTTGGTGTTTCACATGATGCTTCGTTGTGGGTAATATATGGTATGGCAGATAAACAAATGGGGGAGTTTTGGGAAAAGGGTAAAACAAGCTAAGTTTGGAGTGATTTCAGATTCTGGGTTAATGGACCTGGCCAATATCCCATATGAACAGATATCATGGAGAGTAGGGTTGCTCTGATACCAAAACTTTGGCTTTGGTACGATACCAGCCCTGGTACATCAGTATTGAGACTTGATTAAAAGAACTTCATAAAGTCTCTGATTTTTGGATTCCATGTTTTGTTTTAATTAAATGTTATCAAAACATTGTTTAATTAAATTAATACACATAGCTTTAATAAAATAAAAATGTTCAAAGTTTTTTGTTCAAATAAATTGCTGCACAACAGAGCTAAACAAAATGTAAATAAAAATCAGATTACCTCTGGCATAAGGCTGCTTGTGGCTGCCATGTAGTAGTATTGGTATTATGTTGAATATTACATTTCCATAAAAGGAATATTTTTCTCTGTTTATGTCTTCAATTTCACGCATTCATTTAAACCGAGCTTTTATTTTGGCAATACTTTTATTTTGTTGGGCCAATGAGTTCTTCCTGTGTTTCTCACTAGTTTTTAATAATGTCTGTATTCTTAATGAAATGCTGAGGTGTCGGAGTAGCACTGGAGCTGTTGTGTGCATTCACAGCCACTTATACACTAAACCAAAGTCTTAAAGTCAGGTCGCACTGTGGCCATACTTGGATTGCCCCCGGGCAGCTATTTTTCTATGTAAACAAGCAGCATACAAGTGCAACTCCTATCTACTTAAATGGAGAGAGGCTGAAATCTCTTAAATGGTTAGTCCAATCAAAGAGGGGGGGGGGGATATTCATAGATTCCCCACAGGCCAAGAGTTGATAGTTGCGAGATGCAGCCAGTAAACCTGGTGGAGAGTCCCTTTTTCCTAAACAGGTTAAGAGGAAATCTCACACTTAATAATGTTATGTTGAGAAATATGTGTGAAGAGACAAAGACTATTGTGCAGTGAGTAGCCATATTTATATCTTTAAAAACGGTAGATATAGATTGATTTTTAGATTGACGATTTTAGCGATGTGTGAAAAATGCATTGGTTTGCAAGAAATGGCAAAATGAGTGTCACAGTATGCACAAAAAACATCCCAAAAATGTGCAATATTTTTATAATCAGTGGCTTCCTAAAAATGCCAAAAATATATCAATGCTTAGGTCATTGAGGGTTAAACATTTAGTGAAATGTCATGTAGCAACAATGTAGAACAATACTGTTTGCAGTGTTTATTATTGCATACCATTTCACAAACAGTTTGTTTTTATTAATAGACCGTATATAGTGCAGAATAAAACTGTATACAAGGATTCCAGTTTGAACAAATTCATAATTCACTTACTAAAAAATTGTCAGCAGTTTTCAGTGTGTACTGTGCAGTACGGGTTACTCTTGTTTAATTCTGATTATAGCGAACATCTTGCTACATACTGAATTTTTTACCTTACATTTTACAAAGTTAGTCCAGAATCAAAAGTTATCAAAGATGAGTTATCAAAAAGTGATCCTAACCATCTAAAATAGGTTTTTAGTTGACCAATGAATGCTGTTTTATCCTGGAGTTTGTCCGGAAAATAGCTATAGGAGCTAACACGGTGTTAAAAATGTTGTGATTTTGATTAGAACTATTGGGTTGCATGAATTAGAAAATGTAGCAGTAATTCTCTTCTACGGCTGTGATGTTCAATCATGTTTTTCTCTAAAGTGCTCGTATGTTACTTTTCAGGAGACCCTACAGGTAGATGAGGACGAGAGGCACGAGCTGCCCTGGTGGAAGTGTAAGAAGTGGGCGCTTCACATCCTCGCTCGACTCTTTGAGAGGTACAGTACTAACACTCACCCAGAGCGCATAGCATCACTTCCTGCCTTAAAGCCCTGAAAGCTAAAGATGAATCTCTCACAGATGACTCACGGCCCACTGAATCTCCGCCCACACTGAGCAGTTATTTTCAGAAGAAGGTCCTATGAGTTTGAAACTGAATGTTGGCGGATTTTCATGAATGTTCTTTGTTTCGCCTCAAGGTACGGCAGCCCTGGCAACACGACCAAAGAGTACACAGAGTTTGCTGAGCTCTTCCTCAAGGGTTATGCCGTGGCTGCGCAGCAGGTACAAAAATCATCAGTACATTCAGTGGATTGCTGATATATGTGTGTGTTGAGACAGGTGATGACCTTCGGCTCTGTGTGCTTTATTAGGTGCTGTTGAAGGTGTTGTATCAGTTTAAGGAAAAGCAATATGTGGCTCCAAGAGTCTTGCAGCAGACACTGAATTACATCAACCAGGGAATCGCACATGCCGTCACCTGGAAGAACCTGAAACCACACATCCAAGTATGTTGAGATTGTTTTCGTGTACTGTAATGTAAAGCATTTGTTCATCTGAATCCCTGAAGGTTATTGGGGGTTTTTTTTTGAGTCCTTTTTGTAAATCATTGTGTAATACACTAAAATATTCCGGGTTCAATACAAGTTAAGATAGATTGACAGCATTTGTGGAATAATATAGATTACTAAATAATTGATGCATTATAGGCACTTACAATGGAAGTGAATGGGGGCCAATGTTTGAACGTTAAAATACTCACCTTTTCAAAAGTATAGCCACAAGACAAACAATACGTGTTAACGTGATTTCAGTGTGATAAATTCATAACCTTTTCTGTGAAAAGTTATAGCCAATTTTACAACTTCATTGCCATGACGATGTAATGTCAACAACCCCTAAAATGACTATAAAAATGACAATTTAAACAACTTTACAGTACAAATAATTAAGGGTGTAATGGTTAAAAAATGTGAGCTTACATATTGTAGCGATTGGTAGGGGGATTTGAAATTAGTCGTTTCAACGATGCATCGTGATTCGGACGTGAACAATTCTGCATCGATGCATTAATGGACCATAATCGATTATAGCCTACTGACGTTTCTCTGATGGCATTCATCACATACACACTTGTCACGCTAGCGAAACACAAATGCGTGTAATAAAAAATGCAGCACTATTTTAAAAGCTGACATCTGGGCATATTTCGGCTTTTATGAACAAACTGGTAAGCACAAATGCTGTGTGTAAAGCCTTTCATGCCCGAATAAAAAATTTAGGGAATACCACTAACTTAAGAAACCACGTTTGCCATTTTCACCCTGAGATGCTATCGTCTGCCAGTGCCAAGGCGGACCCAGCTCATCCAAAAATAGATCAAACGATATAAGCTTTTCCTCCCAACGGAAAAGGCAAGGGAAGATAATTAAGTATAGTACTCGACAGGTTAATGCGCTTTAGTATTTACTAGTGTTTATTAGTTCTAAATGCTCCTGTTGTCTGCTGTGTTCAGACTTAATTTTGTTTGATGTGTGTCACATTCAGGAAGTGTACTTTCTTAGAGCAGATAAAATAAAAAGTGATTTCATATATCTGACTCCTTGTATTCATTGATGAAAATGTAGCCATGTGCAGTAATATTGAAAATTGAGGATCCAACACATCGAAATTAATTAATCCCTTAGTGAAGTGAAGTTTAGACCAGAGAGTCTATTAAAATATATCTGTCATAATGTTTTAATAATCATGAATGGTCAAATCTTTTAAAAAGTTTTTAAATTGTTCATTCTCAAAAAAATGCACGTTTTTGGGTGGCCTGGGTAGCTCAGCAAGTCAAGATGCTGACTTCCACACCTGGAGTAGCAAGTTCGAATCCAGAGTGTGCTCAGTGACTCCAGTCAGGTCTCCTAAGCAACCAATTGGCCCGGTTGCTTGGGAGGGTTGAGTCACATGGGGTAACCACCTCATGGTTGCTATAATGTGGTTCTCGCTCTGGGTGTGTCCGCGTGGTGTGCGTAAATGCCGCAGAGAATAGTGTGAAGCTTCCATGCATGCTACGTCTCCGCTTTAACACACTCAACAAGCCATGTGATAAGATTTGCGGATTTACAGTCTCAGACGTGGAGTCAACTAAGATTCCTCAGCCATCCGGATTGAGGCGAGTCACTACACTACCATGAGGACTTCGAGTGCTTTGGGAATTGGGCATTCCAAATTGGGGAGAAGTGATAAATACAAATTTTTAACATTTGAAAACACTAATGATATGAAATCAAGGAACAAACATTCTTTGTACAAACATGCCTTGAACTAATGCTTGACCTGAGAAAACATGATGTGTAAAAATAAACTGTAAATGTCGTAGAAGTGGTGTACCAGCTGGAGGCAATGACAAAATGTAAAAATATCTTCTAAATTAAAAAAATAAAAAATAAATGTGTAATTATGTTGTAACTATTCTGATATATCATCCAGTCCTAATTTAAACTACAGGTGTGCGTATATAAGCTATTTTACAACAACTTCGAATGTGGCTCATCCAATTAGAATTGAGGACTCAAGCTTTCCATTTTATAACTTCAATGTGGATGTGTCTGTTTTCAGGGAATCATTCAGGATGTGGTGTTCCCCCTCATGTGCTATACGGATAGTGATGAAGAACTCTGGCAGGAAGACCCTTACGAATACATCCGCATGAAATTCGGTTAGAACACCACCATATATCTGAATCTGAGCCACAAAAGGCCTTTAAGAAGACCAAAACCATTTATAACTGACAATCTCTCTCTGCCTCCCTTTAGATGTGTTTGAAGACTTCATATCCCCCACCACTGCCGCTCAGACACTTCTCTGCACCGCTTGTAACAAAAGGAAGGAGGTGGGTGTTTAGAGGTGCCATCTGGCACAATGATGACTGTGATTGTGTTTGTCTGAGTGAGCATTGCGCATTTCTTCTTGCCAACCCTCATGTATTCAGTCAGCACCCTACGGATCCTTCAACGAGACTCATCTGTCTTCAAGAGACTTGTCTCATTCAAATGAAGTGCTTTCTCTTCCTTTTTAATGTGTCTTACGATTTAATGTGTCGAATGCTTCAAATTCATAGATTTCAATGAAGAAGAAAAAAAGGTTTGCAAGGCTGGTCTGTCCATGTGACCAAAAGTTGATTTTGCATCTGCTCACGCTGATGTAGACATTTGTTGACAAATCTGAAGTTCAAAGATGCCCACCTAGCATGTTTGCAGGGTGTTTATTTGTTTACTTATTTGTACTCTTAAAACATAAAATGAAACAAATGAAGAAAAAGTCGGATATGCCGTCTGTCTGAATAAAGCAACGGAGGATAGAAGTTGTTGCTTGTTAATACTGTGTTCTGAAAGTGTTGATTGGCTGTGGGTGGACGGTGTGCGGAGTGTCTGTCTGCATTTAGTGCCATCTCCAGTTTGTCTTACAGGCTGTGAGACTGTTCTCATGCCTCACTCACAGACATAGAGCCACTGGAGATCATAGTACTGGCTCAGTGATGTCTTCATGACACTCCACCGCTAGCCAGCCTCCGTAGGCTCCTACAAAACCCACAGATGATGTGAATTGTGAGATGCTGAACTCTTTTTGAGGTCTCCTGTATCCAGCCAGGTTAACTTTCCCATTGTTTTGTTCCAGGTGCTGCAGAAGTCCATGGGCTTCTGCTATCAGATCCTCACAGAACCTGCTTCAGACCCAAGGAAAAAAGACGGTGCACTTCATATGATTGGCTCACTGGCTGAAATTCTCCTGAAGGTGAATATAATTGCTTAAAACATGTGTCACTCTAGTCCAGGGCTGGGTATCGAGTTTGATACATTTTAGGCACTGACCGAATTGCCTCTAAACAATCGAGTATTGAAAAATGTGTTGTTTTTCGGTAGCAAATTTTGATACCTAAGGGGTTAATCTCGTCAACGGCAGTGAAAAGAATGTAGCATGCTAGATGTGCCCAAATTTAAAAGTACCAGTGATTGGGTGCGTTTAGGCATTAAGGAAAAACACAAGTTGACACTGGTTACGCCCAGAGACGCGGCTCACACGTGAGGCTGGAGTGTGTATGCATCCCAACGCCCATAGATGTATAAGACATGGAATAGATCAAAAGTGTGGCTACATTCACCAGGCTTGATGCCAACAGTGCGATGCATTATTTGTGACAAGATAATTGCTGCCAAGAACGGCAACACGGCAAATCTGATGAAGCACTTGGCAGTGCACGGAATAAACTTAAGAGCAGAAAGTTGCTCCTCCTTCGACTGCAAGAAGACCAAGCCGGTGCCGTCATCCTCTCAGCGTCCTCCTGCCACAGAGCTTCCTTGAACATGCCCACCACACGAGTCCCCCTCCAAAACTACTGATGAATGCAGCGGCGATATGACTGGGACTCTGACTGGTAGGTTAACGTTTAACAAACCAACAACAAAATTGGCTAACTTGTAGTGGTACATGCTTGTGTACATGTTACATTAACATTTCTGTATGCGGTGACATAGTCCTATGAACTGGGACCTACGTAACGTTAGATAATGTTTGGATGTATAGCTATAGATAGCTAGCTAAGTCGATGCTAAAAATGCTTAAAGGTTGACAGTAACTGATCAATCTGGTTAAACCGTTCTTATCCTTAGTGTTGGCTGAATTAACTTTTTTATATATATTTTTCCTCTTCACATTAATGTTATAGCCTCTGCCCCTGCCAACCCTGGCATGAGGAGACCAGCAGGCTCAGGAGATGAGTCTTTCAGTCTGTAAAATATCAACAAACTGAAAAAATAAAACCAAAGTTTTTTTTGAGGTAATGTGTAGTGTTTGTAATCTTGTTAAAATGGATTTAAAAAAATTGGTATAAGAAAAAGTATCGTTTAGGAACCGATATCGAAGTCAAGGTATCGATATTGACATTTATTTAATGATACCCAGCCCTAGTCTAGCCTATCAACAGTTACATGAATTCACACACAATTTGTTAAAGAATGTCACATTTTTATTTGAATGGTCATGTTGATGTGATTTTTTTTTTTTATTTATTTTTTACTTTTTCCCCTCTTCAAACAGAGAAAGATCTACAAAGACCAGATGGAAATCATGTTGCACAGTCATGTTTTCCCTCTATTCCAAAGTGAACTGGGTTACATGAGAGCCAGGGTGAGAAATCTTCCTCATGTATCAAGTATTAGTCTGCGGTGAATTATGAGTGCCGCTTTTGGGATTTCACATGATTAATATTGTTGATTCAACATTCACACTGCACACACGCTTGTTAAATCTATGGATACTATGGAAGAACTATGGTGCTACTCAGTTTTCCATCTGTATAAAATCTGGACTCTTGTAATGCTCTCTGATTGTAGGAAAATGCTAGTTGTTTTGTTTGCCTTCAGAATTTCCAAGACATGTCTGGTTTAATCAGTTGCAGTCCGATGAAAGAAATCTAAGGAAGACCAACCTATTCACACTGCCAGAATATTCTATTAAGCTATATAAAGATTAGGTGTTAATTTTTTCCACAGATGTTACTGTTGTTAATATAATAATTTTCATCTGCATCCCAACCTCAAAATCAATGCTGTACTGTCAAATGTGCATTTCAATGCTCACAACATGTAAGATTATGTGCATGGGTGCTACCAGAGCAGGTGCTGGTGCCATATTTTCAAAGGGCCCTTTGAGGGCACAAATATACCCTGATGTGTCCCAGGCTAAAATTGAGTTTGACACCCGGGTTTTAATCTATTCTTTGACCAACACGTCAAAACAGGTTTGGCGTTGCGGGCTTGTGGATGTGCACACAACAGCACCGCTGCTGAAAACTATCCTAGGGTAAACCTAGATTATATATTTTTATTTTATTTTATTACAAATATAGTAAATATATTTGTATTTATAAGTAATAATTATGATTAAATATAATTAATATAATTAAATAATTATTAAAATAATATAAATATTATTATTATTATTATATTAAATAATATGCAATATTTAAAAATCAAAATTTGTATTTAATAGAATCCAGATACAAGAAAAAAATCAAGTGAATATATCTTTCCATGGTATATGAATATACACTCACCGACCACTTTATTATGTACACCTCATTCATGCCATTATCTAATCAGCCAATCGTGTGGCTGCAATGCATATAATCAAAATAATGTTCATATCAACCATCAGAATGGGGAAAAATGTAATCTCAGTGATTTGGACCGTGGCATAATTATTTTGTGCTAGACGGGCTGGTTTGAGTATTTCTGTAACTGCTGATCTTCTGGGATTTTCACATGCAACAGTCTCTAGAATTTACTCAGAAAGCAAAAAACAAGCAAAAAACATCCAGTGAGCGGCATTTCTGCGGATTGAAACGCCTTGAGGAGAGAGGTCAAAGGAGAATGGCCAGACTGGTTTGAGCTGACAGAGAGGCTACGGTAACTCAGATAAACCCCTCTGTACAATTGTAGTGAGCAGAGGAGCATCTCAGAATGCACAACATGTCAAACCATGAGGCAAATGGGCTGCAACAGCAGAAGACCACGTTGGTTTCCACATCTATAAGCCAAGAACAGAAAGTTGAGGTGTAATGGTGTACCTAATAAAGTGGTCACTGAATGTATATTTCCAATGATATATTTTAAAAATGCCTTCAGTAATTATGAACAACTATAAAAGTCTGTAAAAAAACTTATTCTGGGTGTGGAAACCCAGAATAAGTTGGTGCTGAGAAGTTTCACCATCTAGTTTATGCATAAAATATAGCTTGAATTGTTTACAGTGTATTTGCTCTAAATTGCTGCTGCTTGGCCTGAATTAAAATGATTCCCTATTTGAACCACCGCCTCCATTAGGCCTGCTGGGTACTTCATTACTTCTGTGAGGTCAAGTTCAAGAATGACCAGAACCTGCAGGAGGCCCTGAAGCTCACCCGTGACTGTCTGATCAATGACAATGAGATGCCTGTCAAAGTGGAGGCTGCCATCGCCCTGCAGGTCCTCATTAGCCGTCAGGAGAAAGGTAGTTATCTCCTTCTGTTTACTGTCTTAATCATTAGCTGGATTTGTTTTATGAGGCTGTAATTGTTAATTTTTCCCAGCAGCCAAAGATTACATCACCCCCTACATTCGCCCTGTGATGCAAGCCCTTCTCCACATTGTGCGCGTGACTGAGAATGATGATCTCACAAACGTCATCCAGAAAATGATCTGCGAATACAGTGAGGAGGTCACCCCCATCGCCGTGGAGATGACCCAGCATTTGGTAATACTCTGTCCAACTCATAAGACATCCTCCAGAAGAAAATGCAGTATTCAGTTCAAATGTTTTGCTTCATTTCGGGTGTGACATGCTGTACTCTACTGTTAATCAAATTATTTTAAGCAGCATTTTACTAATTGTTTTACACTTATGTAAGCTGTTTATTCATAGAATACATTGAATATTTGTCCTTTTTAATTTCTCACAGCAGCGTCTAAGCACCTAAACACTAGTCACAGCACATTTTAATCTAAAATCTTGCAGTGGATATAAAGTACATAAAAATAATGTTATGTGTCAGCTACACACTTAAAACTGTGAAGAAATAAATTGGTGGTTTCAGAAGAGTGCAATTCATGCTTTACTCTTCTCTCCAGGCCATGACCTTCAACCAGGTGATCCAGACAGGGCCTGACGAGGAAGGAGGAGATGATAAAGCAGTGACAGCCATGGGCATCCTCAACACCATTGACACACTGCTGAGCGTGGTGGAGGAACATAAAGAGGTAAGAAATCAGAAGCGTGGGCTGCAGAAGTAGATCTTGTCTAGTTTCAACCGCCCACAAACCCAAAACAATATTCAGTGTTCGCCAACTCCTTATAAAGTGCCCTGCTGGCTGGAGCAGACCTGTCTTTAAATAGCCTTGTGGAAATGCATCTACATTTATATTAACGCAGCAAATGCCCTCTTAGCAAATACAAAAGAAAAGTGCATTTATTTTTTAAGTGTGGACTCCCCCTAAATAACACCAAGATGTGAATAAAATCTCTACAATGCACATGGAGAACTTCTACGCTCACTTGAGGTGGATACATTTTTTTTATTCGATAAGAAGAAATGCATATAAACTATGAAGGAGGCACATTTACCAAACAAACTCATACTGAATTTAACAGGAATACAAGATGCACATAAAAAAATCATGTGATTGACTAATGAATTAATATCTGGATGAACCAGCAGACCAATCGTCGCAAATGAGTTGCCCTGGTCATTCTGAAATACCGGTGTCCTGAAAATCTAAAGCCTGCATAGAGTTTGCAGAGCAAATAAGTTAACACAAACTTGCACTTTTTTCCGAAGAACAGGTTTAATGATACTTTTAAAGAATGTTAAATATCCACACCGCAAAGTCATGATGGAGGAACGCACACACACATAGTGCTCCCAGAACCCCCCCAAATAAAAATTATGCAAAATATTAATTATATTTCAATAAATGTATATTATAAAAAGAATGCAAATAAATCAAATGTTACATTATTGTGGCAGATGAGTTAAAGCATTGATAATCCAATGCAAAAAGTGGCTTTAGAAGGATATATATTGTTTATTTCAATATAGTGGAACATAAGCCTATTATTGGTCTGTCCACAGCGACCCAATTTGCAATTCGGTGATAGAAAAGCCATTATAATAAATCTATGGAACCGTCAGTGTACACATGCATCAGTCGAAAACTTTGAGCGTTTCAGTGTCATCAACCCCTGCATTCGGAATTGTGCTCCGTCCAGCTATGTTTGAACGCTAGATAGCCTTCTCATCTTGTGCTGTTCCTAGTATCAAGCAAGCATAAGTGTGGTATGTAGTCTATACAGCTATGCATTGCCTATACTGCTGCAGTTTCGCTTACTGCCCCCTGCTGAAAACAGGTGGTACTTCAAGCTTGAATTGCGCTGTTGGTGTAAATATGCCTACGGTCCAGGGACATGATTGTGTAAAAAAAAAAAAAAAAAAAAAAACACTTTTTATGTAATTAATCACAGGTGCTGCAATTGATTTTAGCATTCTAAAGCTTTCACATGACTGAGATGTTGAATTAGCCGCGCCCCTCATTCCAAACCACCCCCTCAAGTTAATTTGGAGACCAAAATTGTTTGTTCCTGTGGCTCTCAAATTCAACAGTAGCACAATAGCGCCCTCAACTGACAAACATAATGAATCACAGCCTCAATGATCCCATTCAGATATAAGGAGCAGCAAAATGATTGACTGAATGAAGTGAAAAGCATCAGTTGTCACAGACACATTTTTGTTTGCTGTTTACAAAGTCGACAGCTGTCACAGAGACTGGTGAGATATTATATATTTCATTCATGTCGTAAGGAGTAGGAAAAAATTTTGCGATTTTAAAACATCACATGCAGCACCTTTAATGTGTATATAAATATAATAATATTTTGTAAATAAATATTTACACTTTAAAATATTAAAGTTTGCTAGGTTTGCTCTGCTAAAGGTGGAAATGTGTGTCAGATGTTTATACACTGCATATTGCACTGAACCCTTTTTAGACTAGGCAGATATGACATTGTTCATCAATGCTTCCGATTGGCTGCTTTCAGATCACCCAGCAGTTAGAGGGCATTTGTCTACAGGTGATCGGCACAGTCCTGCAGCAGCACGTCTTGGGTGAGTTTCACAGAATTCCAGTGAAGAAATTCCTTTTATATGTGACTCCTCTGGCTGTATTGGTGCTATTTTTCATTGATTGTTTGGTGGTAATGTTCCCAGAGTTCTATGAGGAGATCCTGTCCCTGGCCCAAAGTCTGACCTCTCAGCAGGTGTCTCCTCAGATGTGGCAGCTGCTTCCTCTGGTCTATGAGGTCTTCCAACAAGATGGATTTGACTATTTCACAGGTAACGCAGGAGCTGATGTGCACTTTTGCATGTTTGCGTGATGACAAACTTGCTTCTGTAATTCTAAATAGACTATCAGATGATTTCAGATGATTTCACATGCTTCCCTTTTTGATACAATTCTTTTGACTTGGGATAACCTCCTTAATAAATGAAAAATGCTTGATCTGACACTTCCTGATTCATGTTATTTCATTTCAGATATGGTGCCACTACTCCATAACTACATCACAGTCGGCACAGACATGCTCATGTCTGATACCAAATACCTTGAAGTAATCTACAGTATGTGCAAAAAGGTACCATCTCTCTCTCTTTAACACCTCATTAGTCACTCTTTGAATTCACTAAGAAATGGTAGCAATATTACTGGTTCCTTTCAGATTTTATCAGGCGATCCAGGTGAGGACCCAGAATGCCATGCAGCCAAGTTGTTGGAAGTCATCATTCTGCAATGCAAAGGTCGTGGTATTGACCAGGTGTGTTTCTTGGTTTTATGACCATACTATGCTTTTCTCATCGAGCATTATTGACAAAAATTACGGATGTATAATATATCGATGGTCTGCCATCAGTTACATTTTTAATAACTTGAAAATCTTAGCTTTAGGGTTTTTTAATTGTCAGACTATTAGGTGGCTGTTTGAAAGCAGATTGAACATATCACTTGGTGTGTACCATATAATGGGTCTAAAAAGAGGGAAAACAATACAGAATTATTGTATGGCCATCATATATGTTATTAGCCATAAGATTCAACTGTAAAGATTATCATCAGTTTTGGGCAAAATGTTTATCTATGCATCCCTCATGAAAATGTACAAAAAGGAAATTGAGCTTTATAACTGTTCTTGCAGGTGGTGCCGCTGTTTGTAACAACCGCTCTGGAGCGTTTGACCCGTGAGGTGAAGACGAGTGAGTTGAGGACCATGTGTCTACAGGTGGCCATCGCTGCGCTCTATTACAGCCCACCACTGCTGCTCAACACACTGGAGAACCTGCGCTTCCCCAACAACACTGAGCCCATCACCAACCACTTCATCTCGCAGTGGCTCAAAGACATCGACTGCTTCCTTGGGTACACACTCCATAGCTGCATACTCGCCTGACATTTTTTCATTTATTTAATTCATTGTTTCATAGTGGCAGGTGATCACCAGTCGCTGTGGTGCTGGTGAGCAGCCTGTTAGACGGGAATATTTGTATTTTTTATTAACCTGGACCTAGTTGTCAAATATGCAGCCTTATTGAGAGATCACAGTTCATCCGGAAAGTATTCACAGCACTTTTTCCAGATTTTGTAACAATCACTTGTACATAAGAATTCACAACCTTTGCTCAATACTTTGTTGAAGCACCTTTGGCACCAATTCAAGTCTTTTTGTGTATGATGCTACAAGCTTGGCACACCTATTTTTGGGCAGTTTCTCCCATTCCTTGCAGGACCTCTTAAGCTCCATCAGGTTGGATGGGGAGCGTCGGTGCACAGCCATTTTCAGATCACTCCAGAGATGTTCAATCGGGTTCAAGTCTGGGCTCTGGCTGGGCCACTCAAGGACATCCACAGAGTTGTCCCGTAGCCACTCCGTTGTTATCTTGACAGTGTGCTTGGGGTCGTTGTCCTTTTGGAAGATGAACCTTCGCCCCAGTCTGAGGTTCAGAGCGCTCTGGAGCAGGTTTTCATCAAGGATGTCTCTGTACATTGCTGCATTCATCTTTCCCTCGATCCTGACTAGTCTCCCAGTTCCTGCCGCTGAAAAACATCCCCACAGCATGATGCTGCCACCACCATGATTCACTGTAGGGATGGTATTGGCCAGGTGATGAGCGGTGCCTGGTTTCCTCCAAACATGACGCTTGCCATTCAGGCCAAAGAGTTCAATCATTGTTCCATCAGAACAGAGAATTTTGTTTCATCATGGTCTGAGAGTCCTTCAGGTGCCTTTTGGCAAACTCCAGTCGGGCTGTCATGTGCCTTTTACTGTGGAGTGGCTTCCGTCTGGCCACTCTACCATACAGGCCTGATTGGTGGAGTGCTGCAGAGATGGTTGTTCTTCTGGAAGGTTCTCCTCTCTCCACAGAGAAATACTGGAGCTCTGTCAGAATGACCATCAGGTTCTTGGTGACCTCCCTGACTAAGGCCCTTCTCCCCCGATCGCTCAGTTTGGCCGGGCGGCCAGCTCTGGGAAGAGTCCTGGTGGTTCCAAACTTCCATTTACGGATGATGGAGGCCACTGTGCTCATTGGGACCTTCAATGCTGCAGAACTTTTTCTGTACCCTTCCCCAGATCTGTGCCTCAATATAGACAGGTGTGTGCCTTTCTAAATCATGTCCAATCAACTGAATTTACCACAGGTGTACTCCAAACAAGTTGTAGAAACATCTCAAGGATGATCAGTGGAAAAGGATGCACCTGAGCTCAATTTGGAGTGTCATGGCAAAGGATGGGAATACTTATATACATGTTATTTTTTTTGGGGGGGTTTTATTTTTAATAAATTTGCAAAGATTTTAAACAAACTTCTTCACGTTGTCATTATGGGGTATTGTTTGTAGAATTGAGGAAAATAATGAATTTAATCCATTTTGGAATAAGGCTGTAACATAACAAAATGTGGAAAAAGTGAAGCACTGTGAATACTTTCCGGGTGCACTGTATGCCATCTAATCTTGTTTTCTGGATGTCTACAGACTCCACGACAGGAAGATGTGTGTGTTAGGACTGTGTGCTCTTATGGATCTGGAGCAGAGGCCTCAGGCCATCAATCAGGTGGCTGGTCAGCTCCTCCCAGCCGCCATCCTCCTGTTTAACGGCCTGAAGAGAGCTTACGCCTGCAGAGCTGAACATGAGAATGATGAGGATGAGGATGGAGAGGGTGGAGAGGAGGAAGAGGATAATGGTAAATGTTTTTCATGTTTATCTAAATGGCAGCAACACATTTTCCATTAGTTACACTTGAAGGGTCTGTTCACAAACCTAGTGAGTGTCCTCCGGAGGCAGCATTTTAAGGCATCATAGGCGTGCTCCTAACACAAAGGCTGTTCCAAAAGTTATCTTAAGTTATCTTAATTATGCTTCCTCTTAAGATATCTCATTTTGGCCATATTGTAATGTAGCATTGGATGTATCCTTCACCGTGTAGGCGATCCCAGAATGCACCACGATGAGCTTGGTAGAATAATAAAGATGAGAGATGGCTTACAAAGCAAGATAAATTTAGATTATAAATATAATTATCCATTCTAGTATCCAGTATTGCTAAATAACAGTTTAATATGATACAAAACCAACAATTTTACCCAAAATGTGTGTTGTACGTATTTAGGCTCATTTAGAGGATCTTGTTTCGCTCGCATCAACTGTATTGATCAAAATCAGTTGAGAGTCCAGTGTCCTGTGCGCTGCATGTGAGGAGTGCTATTTGAATGATGTGCAGAGCTGCCACCTATGTAGAGCATTTCAAATCACACTTATGAGGCATCATTTCAGTAAGGATGCTGCCATAGAAGACAGCTGCCTATGTTGGCAGTAGACCGTGAAGCAGCTCACTAAGTTTTGGAACAGACCCGAAGTCTTCCGAGTACTATTTGTCCTATTTTGTCTTTTAAATAGTAGTTGTCAAACTGATAGGTAGACCAATTTATCGGTTTTACCAATAAATCTGTGCCGATAGTTGCTTTTTGGAACTATTGGTTAAATGAAAAAATCCATACTGATATTTATTTATTTATTTATTTTACTCCTTATATATATATATATATATATATATATATATATATATATATATATATATATATATATATATATATATATATATATATATATATATATGTGTGTGTGTATATATATATGTGTATATATATATATTATATTATATTTTCATGTTCCTCTATGGATTTTTTTTTTTTTTTTTTTTAAAGGGATGGTTCTCTCATTATTTTACTCAACATCTTGATATCCCAGGTGTGTATGACTGACTTCACCAGAACACATTTGAAGAAAAATATCTGGGTTCAGTAGGTCCTTAAAATGAGAGAGAATGGTGATTCAGACTTTTGAAACTCGAAAAATCACAGACAGTCAGCATAAATGTCTTGTATTGAATATTGATCTTTTTTCACACCAAAAGCGATTGCATCACTTTAGAAGACATTAATTTAACCGCTGTGAGTCGTATCGATGACATTTATGCTGACAGTCTGTTTTTATTTATTTATTTTGGAGCTTCAAATGAGAAATCACCATCCACTTGCATTTTAAGGATCTACTGAACTGAGATATTTTCTATTTTTCTTCAAATGTGTTTTTCGGTGAAGAAAGTCATACCTGGGATATCATGAGGGTGAGTAAATAATTCACATTTTGGGGTGAACTATCACTTTAATTTTAAAAATAACTATCAACCTATTAATCAGTTATCAGCCATTTCCACCAACTGCTATCGGCAAAATCCACTATCGGTTGACTTAGTCATATGGTCTTTTTAGCGTTTTGCAATATTTTCCCTGTTAACACTACAATGAGAAGATGCCATTTTCAAGTGTTTCCACTTGGGAAAGCATTTTCGAAAATCTCAGTTTTCGCTGTAAAAATGCTGTATCGTGTTGACTGAAGGCCAAAATGTTGAGAAAAAGGTGCATTTTCAAACTAAAGCGCTTTATTGTGAATGTGACCTCAGTATTATCAAATCAAAAGTGCCAGAAATTTTGTGAAATATAGCATTGTTTTGCATTTAATGATTGCAATTGCACGCATTTTATTAGCTGGAAACAATGGCTTTGCTGAATGACAATGTTCTGAATGGACTTGCATGCACTATATTGCATACTTGTCACATGACCTTGTAACATTAGGTTTAATTCAGCATTCAGTATTTTATTTAGCAAGTCGTGTCTACTTAACATCAAAAGAAATTGAATTATTTAGCAATTTAAAGGTTCATTCAGAAATTTTTTGAAGTATTTTTTTGAAGTATGTCAAAGTGACACACTGGCTTACAGTAAAATCTAGTTGCCTGGAAGCTGCATCATTCAAACAGCAGCTTTCAGTTACCGATGCCATTGTAGAAATACACTATGCACAGTAAGCCAGGATTGAATCCATGAATGAAAGTGTCCAACAACAGGGAAGTTCTGAGATTGTGATCTAACATGGCCGCCCCCATGAGGCGCCCCTGCCCCATGTAGAATAAAAGAGCTTTTTATGAGGTTACTGATATGACTGAACTCTTCATCTCACATGAGTGGGCATGATGTTATACATATTTCAAAATACGTTTCAATATTACTATTAATTTCTTTAGAAGAAGGAAGAAAAAGTTTTAAAAACTTTTTAAATAAGGAAAAAAAATTAAGTGCACCTTTTAAATTCAATTTTGAGTCCAAGAATCAAAATGATCAAAATCGTGACGTCTGTTTTATTGATCAAACTAGAAATGGAAGGTCAAGTTGAGTGCATTGCTCTGGTCGTAGATCGCACAATTTGACAAACGTAGAAGTCTGGGCATGCAGAAAACTTGCCTGCTACGTGCATATTTTAGAAATGGTAAAAGTATGGTAGTATGCTATTCTGAACATAGCCCATGACTTTACTGTGAATACCAGCCAACTTAGACAAAATTGTATGTGTTTTTTTTTACGTCATCACATTTATGGAAATGAATGATAGTATATGGTAATTTTGTTGATGGTCCTTGCAGCCGAGTTGGCCAGTGATGAAGATGACATTGATGAAGAAGGCCAGGAATATCTTGAAATGCTGGCTAAGCAAGCAGGAGAGGACGGTGATGAAGACTGGGAGGAAGATGATGCCGAGGAGACCGCTCTCGAGAGTTTCACGACCTCTGTGGACAATGAGGACAACAATGTTGATGAATACCAGATCTTCAAAGCCATATTACAAAGTACAGAGTTTTTCAATATGCATGAAATAATACGTGATACAAAAGGGACATTTTGTTGACTTGCACTTGCTCTCTCTCTAGATATCCAAGCCCGTGACCCAGCATGGTATCAGGTTCTCACACAGTGTCTCGACGAGGAACAAAGAAGACATCTTCAGGATATCGCAACACTTGCAGATCAGCGGCGAGCAGCACATGGTGAGGCAAAAGAGTTTCCCATAATATTTCATGCCAAAATGTTGTTTAAAAGGTTTTTGTTCAGCTTGCTGAATTGTCATGTCCTTTCCAATTCATTCTAGAATCAAAGATGATTGAAAAGCTTGGAGGATACAAGTTCACAGTTCCCGTTGTGCCACCCAATTTCAACTTTGGTGGCAACGCCCCTGGAATGAATTGAGTCCCCCTGTTCCCTTTCCCCTTTCTAACTGTGACTGAATGTAGTGAAATGAAAACACTTGTTTGTGTTACTCCCTGAAGTAGTGGTTCCACAACTGGTTCTTCTCTCTCACTCTTCAAACTGACTATCGAATTGAACAGCACCAGGAGACATGGGAGGCAACCAAACGCAACCAATTTCTGGGAAAGCAAACCAAGAACTTGAACGCTAAAAAAGTGGGGGGTGGGGCGGGGGGTGGGGGAGCTCTGAACAATTGTTGCCTAATGGGATCCAAAAAAAAAAAAAAAAAGAAGAGGGATACCATAATGGCAGCTCTCGCTCATGCATACAACGGGGGCTAAAGATTTGAAATTATGAGACATAATGTCAAATCATTGTCACTGTATGGGCCAAAGGGCCTTTTCAAAATTATACCTCTGGCAGTAGTGTGTCAACGTTTTTCGTCATCACAAAAAAAATCTCATGTTATTGTACATACTAGCCAAGGCACTTGATTTTTAAGTTGCCTGGTCGATACAACCAGAGGCATTTGTAAGGTAAGGTGTCAACATACGTATTCAAATGTAGCATATTGGATACTTGTCATAGCACTATGTGATGCCTGATCTCTGTATATTAATGACTAGCACTTTCATATTGTTCAGGTCTCTTAGCCTTCTGTATCAGACTGCAAATTTTTTAAACTCAGTTGAAGACTATTTAAAAATTGGGACTATGTTACCTGAATGGTGACTTCTTCTATAATGGCTGGTGTTCAGAGGGCTTCAATAACAGTGTGTGGCAATCATTTGCTGCTTGTAATGATAACATTTTAGGCTCCAAACTAAAATGCACTTGTTCAATCTGGATAAAGACATTTGTTACAAGCACTGAAAGTCATTTGATTGATTAATTGGAGCATGAATAGTGGAAGTCTCGAGCATTTGGTTGATGTATGGATGGACAGTCAATATACACAACATTAAAAGAAACGATATTAAATCAGATTATTTTTGTGATCATATCGCCTTGCCTAAAACCTTCTCAAAACATTGGCTTTTTTTGGCCGGACTATTGTAATTGTTTCTTGTAATACAATTTAGGCCCTTTTTGGTGGAAAAACAAGCAGCAATTATGGGGCCATCACGCCAATACCATTGACATTGTAAGGTTGAGTTAAATTATTGGGTCATTTTATAGTCTCTAAGGACATGATCTCAAGGTCAGGATCTGAGTTTTGTTTCAGCACGCTGTTTTGTTTCGGCAAGGGTTACCAAGATACAGTCAAGCCTTTAAATGTAAAAGAAAAATCGAATTAGGTTAGTGAGGCTTGGGCTACGTGTTTTCAGTTTCCTAAAGTCATCGTAAGGAGCAGCATTTTTTGGTCAAGGAAGATGGCATTCTAGTGTGGATGAGAGATAAACATAGCAGAACTGATGCGTTTTTAAATGAAAATGTATTAATGTGGATGTGCCCTTGGTCTGAAGATGATCAAAGCCAGTTTTGTGATTTTAGTTGTGAAAATCAGTAAATACAGTGCATCCGGAAAGTATTCACAGTGCTTCACTTTTTCCACATTTTGTTATGTTACAGCCTTATTCCAAAATGGATTAAATTCATTATTGTCCTCAAAATACTGCAAACAATACCCCATAATGACAATGTGAAAGTTTGTTTGAAATCTTTGCAAATTTATTACAAATAAAACATAAGTACATTCACATTTGGCAGACGCTTTTATCCAAAGCGACTTACAGAGCACTTATTACAGGAACAATCCCCCCCAGAGCAACCTGGAGCGAGTCTTGCTCAAGGACACAATGGTGGTGGCCGTGGGGTTCGAACCAGCAACCTTCTGATTACCAGTTATGTGCTTTAGCCCACTACGCCACCATCACTCACAAGTATTCACAGCCTTTGCTCAATACTTTGTTGAAGCACCTTTGGCACAAATTACAGCCTCAAGTCTTTTTGTGTATGTGTTGGATGGGGTGCGTCGGTGCACAGCCATTTTCAGATCTCTCCAGAGATGTTCAATTGGGTTCATGTCTGGGCTCTGGCTGGGCCCACTAAAGGACATCCACTTTTTTCTGTAGCCTTCCCCAGATCTGTGCCTCGATACAATCCTGTCTCGGAGGTCTACAGACAATTCCTTGGACTTCATGGCTTGGTTTTTGCTCTGACATTAACTGTTAACTGTGGGACCTTATATAGACAGGTGTGTGCCTTTCCAAATCATGTTCAATCAACTGAATTTACCACAGGTGGACGGTTTCCGTTTTTTATTTGTAATAAATTTGCAATGATTTCAAACGAACTTCACGTTGTCATTATGGGGTATTGTTTGTAGAATTGAGGAAAATTATGAATTTAGTTCATGCTGGAATAAGGCTGTAACATCACAAAATGGAAAAAGTGAAGCGCTGTGAATACAATAAGATTTAATAATCATAATATTATACAAGCTTCCCAGGAATAAATGTAAAGAGAAATGTTGACTTAAGGACAATTATAGGGATAGTTCACCCAAATATATCTATTTATCATTTACTCACCCTCATGCCATCCTAGATATGTATGACTACTTCTGAACACAAACTAATGTTTTTAGAAGAACATCTCCGCTCTGTTGGTAATGTAAATGGTGACCAGCGCTTTGAAGGTCTAAAAATGACAATGGAAGCATAAAATTAATCCAAATACTCCATTGGTTAAATCCATACCTTCTGAAGTTTTATGATAGGTGTGGGTGAGAAACTGATAATTATTTAAGCCCTTTTTGCTTTCAATCTCCACCTTTGACCAGCCCAAACCAGTAGGTGGGATTTACAGTTTAAAAAAAAAAAGGGAGTAAATATTGATCTGTTTCTCACCCACACCTATTGGACCTTAAAAGTTCTGGTCACCATTCACTTGCATTGTGAATGCCAACAGAGCTGAAAAACCTTTGTGTTTTGCAGAAGAAATAAAGTCATACACATCTGGGATGGCATAAGGGTGAGTAAATGATGAGATAATTTTCATTTTTGGGTGAACTGTCCCTTTAATTTGAACTTCATAGTGATTTTGGCCAGTTTTATGATGTTTTGAAATGCATGATGGCAAAGAACATTTCAATATGCTAAAACATTGCCAAGATAGTGCCTTATTTTCTGTCTGGTATTCTCACTGTTAAATTTGTTGATTACAAGTTCCTGTAGTCACTAAATAAATGTTTAGAAAATTATTAAAAAAATAAAATAATTCAAGATGGCAGGTAATCTATGTGGGCAGAAACAGATATCATCAGGTGCCCTTTACTAGAACAGAGACCGTTTAGCTGAGATGGCCCACTTGGGACCACAAATGAATAGGAGAGATTGGAAAGGGAGAAGGAAGTCAATCAACTTTTTTAATGATGCATCGCCCATTCATTAACTCGAGAATGCACATTAACTTGACCAGCCTGAAAGATAGTATTTTTTTAGCGTGATTAGAGCTACATTTATGATGCCATTGTTGTCAGATTTGACTGCTAATTTGAAATGTTATTTGATCGTAATCTTGACCAACCGTTTTAGAGATTTCTGTATTTCCCCATTCAAGTAACTCGGACCTGTACCTGTAAGCCGATTGTATGCATCGAGTTTTCCAAGGATGTCCGCCAACTGGATGACTTGCCTTGACAGGGACTTTGTGCTGCAAAAATGTGCATCTAGTCAAAGTTCAAATGTCATATCCAGAAATGTCAAATTGAGCTGGGGGTTACGTTCAAGGGTTCTAGAGACTGACCCCAAAATGGTCGCCAGCATTGTTGAGACCCTTCCCAATCAGTGTTCCAATTTTTGCAACTTTTAACCATGCTATTCTTTGGCCTCCCAATAAACTCCTTGCAAGAAAATGCAGAAGAGACCTTTTGTGTGCATAGGAGCAACATTGTTAAAGCCGAAGAGATTGGTATAATCTACAAAGCCCATCCCTTTCATGTAATGAAACTAGTTCACAGTGCTGTTATTAGTTGAAACGAATGGGTTCCCCAGCAGGTAATTTCACTGCATATGACAATGTTCTATCTAGAATCACCCCGACAACAAACAACTCATGGTTTTAATTGATATGCAACCAGATATACCTGTTGAGTTATCAATCACGGGTGGGTTGATGTAATCAGTTAAGAGAGTTTCACATTTCCTGCTTAACATTTTGACCAACACTCAAGCAAACCTAATGGAAAACATTCTGTATGGAAAGAAGTGCCTCTATGACTATATTGTAATTGACAAGAACAGTTAAGAGTATACAATTACACCTTTTAAAGACTAAGAAGCATTACTCAATAAAGCTTGCATTGACTATGTTGCATGTTTATGGAGATAAGTATTATATGATCTGATTGAAGGTTTAGTCATGGCAGCATCAGCAACAATTTGCCTTCTATTGCATTCGATCCTAAAAAGACTGCAGATCAGCATCAGGTCTACGATCTCCTCTTCAGATGGCTTAGGGGGAAAAAGAGATAAACAGTTATCATGTTTGGGAAAGTGGAAAACTTGGCATTAAACTGTATGCGTTGATTATGAGAGACTTCTGGTGGGATGAAGTTGCTCTTCATTGAAAGCCGCTAAGATGACAGATATGAAGAGATTGAGCACTACGAATGTCATGAAGATAAAGCCGGATCCATTTAGGCAAGCACCCAGAACTGAACTGTAATCCAAAACCTGTAGGTATTAAAGAGATGACATGCAATGTGTAACATGTTAAAGAAATTATAAGTGTGTCTGAATGCAATGTGCACTGCTAAAGTTATCTCATAGTTGAATATACCTTCCTGTAGGCATATAATGGTTTGAGCAGCATCAAGGGGAGTTTTGTAAGAGTAGAAACTCCAAACGTACATTCAGTTGCACTAATGGGATGCAACATTAGACAAACGGCTTTATAAATGTTGCCAGCATGCATTTAAAATGATCTCTAATAACAATGCAAAGATGTCCGTTCTGCTTGGGTGCTGTTTTCCAAGTATTCTGAAATCATACAATATCTGCATGAAAAAGAGGCAGTTTCACAGAAGTAAGTCATTTGAGTTTAAAACAACACAAGGGTGAGTTAACATTCCATTTACATGACAAACATTCCATTTACAGTTATGACAAACAGACACTCACTGCAATGGAACAGGCCAAGAACATGGTAACCATGACCACAATAAACACAGATGTATCTGGTCATGCCCGCTGCAGCATAGAGGTGATTATGTGTCGTTTGGGGTTGAGCCTTAACAGATGCCACAGCTTGATGGTGGCCAAGAGGACTAAGAAGGCTTTCAGATAGCCCAGTGCAGCATCTGCCCTTGCAGTCTCATAAAAACTGACAAATCTGGTAGAGAAGTTTATTCAAGTAGCTTTAGCTTTATTAACCCTTTAATTGCTTTAATCCTTAAACCCTTATGTTGTGTTTCTGGTGTTCCCGGTCAAAAATGACCGGTCATTGCAAATTAATGGATTCGATTACAAAATACAGAAATATGAAGTATTCAGGAGCATCCCTAAAGCAATCCTTTAGATGAGCATGTTTGTGTGTGTTTGCGCACACACACACACACACATACACAAACAATGTGTGTTGAGCACCCTCTTGTGCATTGTCTTTTCATGTACACTCTTATTTCAAGATCTACTTTCTGTATTATGTTGCATTTGGGCTCGTTTGTATCAGGATTGTCATTGTTTATGTTACTTGTACGGTTCGGGAAGTAATAAACAGAAGTGTGTATTTGTCACGTTTTTCCTCATATTCATGTGTCTGTGGGAATTTCATGCTCTAATAATAACTGCAGTTTGGCCTCGGGAGTAAAACATATTTGCTCATGGCTATCTCATCTTTTTTATGGTTTTACCAACTCTGAATATAATTGTTGAAATATGCAAAAGCTGATTTGTGGTAGTTATCGGCATTCGTTAACCTATACACCAATGTGCCGATAATAACTAACAAATCTTTTTTTCTTTGCTTTTAACGTCAAAACGTAAAAAGGTAAGAAGGTCCGGCTACTATTGCGTGATTACATGATCTTATATGTTGTTGGCTGGTTAAGCATAAACTGAGCTGGATTGTGCATGTAAATGTGCTCATTGATTTATATTCAGAGCATTCGGGTTCAATTTGGAGGGAAATTTCAGACCTCCCACTATCAAACGTGTGTGTTTACGTCATGTCCTTACATAAAAGGTCACTAGTATGACACGTGTTATTCTACTTACTTCCTTAGTTGCGATATTTTTGGGGGGGTTGTAGGTATATGTCCTTTATAGGACTATATTCGTGTTATCAGTGACTCTTGGTGTAAATAGTCAGACACGGAGTTAGCAGGCGAACATCGGTTTGTCTCAAACCATCAGATTAATCCGTATAGAAGAGCAGTGCCAAGGCACAAATGATGTAAAAAACAAAACAATGAGTGTGTTGACATGCACCCCAAAAGGCTGGTATCTACTAAAAATCAGCTCATTCAGAAAACCAGACAATGAAAACCTCACTTCCGTGAGATTTGTAATCATCAGGTTATTCTCTGTTTTTAACGTCATAACTTAAACAGTCTTGCGCACAACACTTGAGCACATTGGAGGACTTTGTTAAGAATGGCAATAAAATAGGCAAAAATATGTGTGTGCTGATTGGGCTATACTGAAACTCTTTATGATCTTACATCAATAAAGGAACGCCATTTAAGGCTTTCACACGAGCTTAGACTTTGTCATGTTATTAGGCATAACCAGAGTACGAACGCATATGTCAATGCCTTCAACGATTATGCACTGCGTGTAAACGCCTTTATCAACTGTCTTACGGGCTTATCCGGTGCGCATAAGTGTTGTGCACGTGGCAGTGTACGTTTTGAATGCCAAAGCAGAAGATAATGCGATGATCGTACACTTCAAAAAATAACTTTTTGGATGAACTTGGTTCAATCATGGACTGTGGTTCATCATGTTTAAAATACGTTTTCTTAACAGCGAGTAAAGACGCTGACTACCACCCCTGGAGTCGCGAGTCCAAATCCAGGGCATGCTGAGTGACTCCAGTCAGGTCTCCTAAGCAACCAAATTGGCCCAGTTGCTAGCGAGGGTAGAGTCACATGGGGTAACCTGCTCGTGGGGTCGCTATAATGTGGTTCTCGCTCTCGGTCAACACTTATCTTATCATTTATATTTAAATCCTTTCATTATGAATAATGGCACCCTAGACTTGTAAAAGCTATAAAACTTTTGAAGCTTTTCAAATTCATGTAATTGCCCTTTTGCCGTTTTATCGATTTTATTGATTTATTTTTTGGTGCTTCTATGTTTATGTGAACTTCTGCAGTTAATCCAGGATGAACTTCAAAGACGTTAATCATTCATCTTTGGAAATCTTAGTTTAAACACTGACCTTTAACACTTACTTAGTTTAATCATTTTAAAACATGACTTTAACTATACATAAGTAATATTTACATTACATTCATGATGTTAGTCAGAGGGGAACTGGCCCCCACAGTGAGTCTGGTTTCTCCTGTAAGGCTGACATCAAGATGATGTAAAAGTCAAAGAACTCTGCGAGAACCAAGTATTAAAAGCTCTCACACAGAAGAACATTTTCACCTGAGTCAACACATCCTACTGAGCAAGGACAATAAAACACAAATCTCACATCTGACCTCTACCTCACCTCAGGCCAATTTAGGCATCTGCCCCCCTCTACTCCTCCTTCCCCTTCAGCTCAGAATCACTTCAAACTTACCCAAGATCTGCATGTAACAAAATATCATATGTGATGCATACAAATAATATGACTTGGCATGTTTGGTATCATTTTAAATGTCTCCAGTGTGAGTGGTATATGGTCTCTTTCTCATATTGCTAAATCTATTGGCAACAAAGTTATAAGGTCTTTGCTAAATGCTGTATAATACTGGAGGTCTGTCCCCATCTCTGCCTGTATGTTAATGAGGTATGTCCCCAGGACTTCCAAACATAACCACTCCCAAAATTCCCTTTGTTCATGATTTGGGTATTTAAGGAGATGTGTCACATCGTTCGTGGTTCTCTGTAGTCAGACGATCCCACATAGTTTACTGTGTGTAATTTATATCTGGTAACTGCGATGAACTTATGTTACCTGGTCAATAAATTGTAAACATTTGATTTTATTCTGACTGACTCTGAAATTGTTTTCCCAAACAGATTGAGCGATTCGTATGTTACTGCAAGTCTGCGTCAGATTAGTGATGACTACTATTTGGCATCAGTTCAAGTGTACTTGGTTTGCAAAGACAGAAAGTGTGTTTCTGTTTAGAACAGCTTAATGCTGTTTGACCAATCTAAATTCAGGTGTGTCTTACCTCTGTTTTAATTGGATGTTTCTCCAGATAAGTGTACGCTGGAAACCACGACATGGCCAATCCAAAGCTATCACAAGAGAAGTTATGTTGGTCAATTTACATCTGTAATAGTGGCCGTGACCTCTACTGAAGAAAACGTTAAGTTAAATTCAAGTGTATGCAATTCCATGGGGGCTATACTGACGTATCTTTGATTGTGTAAACGTGGACGTGACCGATCTCAGGTATATAGCAATTACCTCTGTTTGATGATCCAACACTGGCCGCTTGTGATCGTGAGACCCGCAGTGTAGAGAAAAACACGCAAGGACCTCAACGCGACATAGTTTCCTAATCTGAACAGGTAAAATATAATTAAAGAGTTAAAAAGAATAGTTAAACATTCGCTCACTTTTAATGATGCCCAGATATCATTCAAACCTTTATCATTTATGGAGTCAGATGAAATAACGAGGTAATACATGAGAGAAAATGTATTTCATTTAATCTTGTTGTGTTGCGTAAAAGGAAAGACAGTAACGCGCAGAGACCTTCACCCGTATTATTGGAGACCGCCACTGGACCGATAAACGGGCTTACACTCCCAAGATTATGTTTCTCCATTAATCAGCATCTTCTGGAGTTTTGTGTTCCTTGCCACAGTCGCCATCAGCTGCTCACTGGGATTATTAATACAATTATTATTTAAATACTAATGCTGCAAATACAAATAAAAACTTAAAAGAAAAAAGTAAACTGTCATAAAGGTTTCCGCCTCCACGGTCTTGTTTTTCTGCCCTTTTTTAAAATAATTTGGGACATGTGCAAAGGATTGTGGTTGATTGAAGGCCAGGAAGGATATATATATATATATATAGAGAGAGAGAGAGAGAGAGAGAGAGAGAGAGAGAGAGAGAGAGAGAGAGAGCTTTTGAACTGTATCAGCAGCGCCTGCGGCAGGTTGAACTTCCTCAACTGGCGAAGGAAGTACAACCTGTGCTGGGCCTTTTTCACAATGGAGTCAGTGTGGGTCTCCCACTCAGGTCCTGTGAGATGGTAGTGCCCAGGAACCTGAATGCTGCCGCAGTGCTGTTTAAAATGGTGAGCGGGGTCAATGTCCTAAAGTCCAATAACATCTCCACTGTTTTGAGCTTGCTCAGCTCCATGTTGTTTTGACTGCACCAGTGAGCCAACAGTTCAACCTCCCTTCTGTACGCAGACTCATCGTCATCCTGGATGAGGCCGATGACAGTGGTGTCGTCTGCAAACTTCAGGAGCTTGACAACAGGGACCTTGGTGGTCCTGTGATTTTGGGTTTCTTTGGGACAGGAATGATAGTGGAGCGTTTGAAGCAGCAGGGAACTTCACAAATATAGGGGCACAGGATTTTAGAGAAGTGGGTGAAACACCATCTGGGCCCAGTGCTTTCCTTGTCTTTTGTTTTCGGAATATCCCAAAAGTAATCCATAAGACTCCAGCGGTTAAATCCATTTCTTCAGAAGTGATATGACAGGTGTGGGTGAGAAACAGATCAATATTTCTGTCTTTTGTAATATAAAATCTCCTCCCTGCCCACAAGGTGGCGATATGCACAAAGAATGTGAATCGACAAAAAATTTTGTTTGTGTTCTGCAGAAGTAAAGTCATACACATCTAGGTAACCTCAACATGAGGTTGAGTAAATGATGAGAGTATTTTCATTTTTGGGTGAACTATTATTTTAAGTAGCAACATATCAAACTAGTGGCATCTGCACAAAAATATGCCGCAAGATTTGTTCTCAGAATTAACTTAAATAAGCTATATGTGCAATTACCATTAACCAACATGTCCCACGATCATTTTTAGTTCCCCTCAGGTTTACACAGATGTCCCAGTAGAGTAACCACTATGTATTCTGAGTATTCGATCACATTAACTACTGACATGCAATCCTTTTGTCTATATTCTCAACAGCAGGCCTTCTGTTAGGTTAAAACCTAACAAACTTCTTTTTATGAATGTAATGCACAAAATTGTGCTTGTGCTAACGTTCTTTAAAATAAATGCCACTTGGTACGATCCTTTGTTATCTAAAGCAATGACGCGTTTTTACATTTTTACGTGTGGCTCAAGCATCTAAATGCATCTAAAGAAAGCAGTGTAACTGGTATGACCTTTAAACATGACTTACTTTCAGTAAATTGCATTAACAGAAATCTCAGGACACTTTGGTCCCCAGCACTTGAACTTGAGCCTAAATGTTCTTTCAGCCATCATGTCCAAATGCATGGTGGATTGTGCAACAGATAAGATGACAGACACACACACACACACACACACACACACGAGTCCATGCAGCGAGACACGTATTGGGGTCATAAATTAAGTGTCTAAAGGCCACAATGTATAGTATACAAGATAATATATTAAACAAAACTTTATCGCCGTATCAATATCTGTTGTTTGTTGTTCACCAGTATAGTAATAAAGAAAATGTAAATGCACTCTTCACTTGTATTATTTCATTGTTTTAATGAATTTACTATTACTCTAATATTAAATGTGGCATGGGGCATGTTGTCACACTAGAAAGGTTCAATTGTCCCACTGGAATCTTCCATTAACAGCCTATTATAGGCTATAAACCTCAGAAGATGCAGCATAAATACAAACTATTCTTTAAAGTGCTGCAAAGAAAGAGAGATGAACACCTACAAATTATGTATGATACTAAATTGAAATTTGTTTTGATTTCTTACTTTCAAAAACTAAGGCTTTCAATAGAATAAAAAAAATGATGATTTATCAAATTATTTCAGAATGAAACAGTAATAATGTCAAATTCAAGAAATGTTCACCTTTTTCTTTTTTTATTTATTATTCTTGTTTCATAATTACATGTTTTCTCTTACATTTTCTGTGGAGCCCCCTAACACTTCCATACAGCCCCTTGGGGGTCCCAGTTTAAAAACACCATGCTGACCTGTGCCTCACCCGTGTCAATGTGGTTTTATTATAGAAAAACATGATGATATTGGAATTTTCATTTGGATAATATAATTCACAAAACAAAATATTCTAATTTTGGAGGGTTTTGAACTATGTGTTTGAAACCAACATACCAAACCATTGTTAGAGAGATCACACATTTGTGTAATTTAACTTTTGACTCTTGAATTCTTGGAGTTACTGAGATATAGCCCTTGTGACAATCTCCCTGTGTGACAGACCTGTTCTCCCTTATAGTGTTTTTACACTTTGTTCAAATAAACCATTGTGTGAATTCTTCTCTAAATATTGAACTCATGGATCCAGTTGGGACAGAATTTTGATTGAAGGTAAAGAAGCATGTAATCTGATAAGTTTGTTGATTGGTTTTGTAAATGGGGATGAAACTGCCTTCTGCACTATATTGCCCCTGTACGTTTCGCATGACACAAAAACATGCATGAGCACTTTGCAAAGTCCATAAGAACACTGCTATGGACATTAACATTTTGCATTGTACATATGCACAATGGTTAGGGAGGGAGTGATAGCATGAAACAATATTGGGTAACGTGGCTTTTTTTGGACAACATCCATATTTTAGGTAAGCTTTTATATGAATGTATGATAGAAACTATATGCTCTAGGTGTTAAAACTGGTCACCTTTTAATGCTGATTTAACACAGTGTCCTAAAAAAGGCATGCATAGTAATTAAAAAAGAATTAGCTACATGGAATCAGTCGATAGTGCACCTCTTGATGCCAGGGGAGTGAGGTTTATACATAACACACAGCTATCACATACCAGCTGGCTCCCGTTATACTCACCCCCCTAAACCTCACTCCTATCCGGGTCACAGCACCACTGTAACCGGTCCTACTCGACCTGGTCCGTTGGGAACCAGCATCTCCGGCATGGGAGGCAGGTGCGCTAATGAGGTGGCTAAATGCTACAGATGCTAGAGTAAGTCGCTAGTGCGCCTCTTGAGGCCAGGGGAGTGAGTTTTACACACGTTGCACAACACGAACCAGCTTGCTATCATCACACTCACCCCCCTAAACCTCATTCCTATCCGGGTCATGGCACCACTGTAATCGATCCTGCTCAACCTGATCCGAGCGGGATTCGAACCGGGGTCTCAAGCGTGGAAGGTGCGCATGCTAACAAGGAGGCTCAAGGCAACAGCCTTTAGCGTCAGTCGCTAGTGCACCTTTTGAGGCCAGGGGAGTGAGATTTACACACTGCACAGCTATCAACCTACCTGCTGGCTCCCGTTACACATGCTACAGAAAATATTGATATGTACATGTACAAAGAGTATCTACTAAATTCACCCAGCTGCACTCCTCCTGCTTTGGAGATGCGTCAGAGGGAGCGTAATGTACCGTCTTCCTGCCGTAGAAACTGTCATCAATCTCTATGACTTGACCAGAGCCACATTGTGAAGTGTAGTGTTGTGATCAGCACAGGCTAAAGAACGTCCTGACTTTAAAAGACACGATGAATAACCAATTCAAGAATGATAGTTCAGATAGTTTCATAGAAAGTGGGACTGACCAAACTTGCAGATGAAGTGGAGCTCCTGGCCACAGTTACTGGTGGTCACCCACTGAAATCCAGAATCTCTCGAAGCCACAGGACGCGTTCATCAAGGGCTCTCTGACTCACATAAGAGCCATCCAGCCAGGACAAGGGACCTGAGAACAAAGAGCAACCGACGAAAACATCAACATAGTTATTTTCTTGTTCTTATTATACAATTGTAAAGGAGTCGCTACATGGCCTTGAGAAGTGCTATTTACACTGTAAACCCTAATGTTGTCATTACTGGAAAAATTAAGTCGTCTTAATTAAGCATCAATTGAAGGTTTTAGGCTCATTTGGGCTCATTCAGTATTCAAAACAGATTTAAGTCTAATTCAGTAGACTTTCAGTAGCCTGTATATAGATCTTTATTAATGACATTTTAATGAACAGATGTTCACAACAATAATGTAAGTAGGCCATTTATAGAGATCTATATAGGCCTACATGAAAGTCTACTGAATGTTTGTTGAAACACTGTTTACTAGCTATAGCTATAGACTCCCAAACAATCCTTTTGCAAATAGAAAAGATTAGAATAGAAGAACAGGGAGCCCTGCTACAGATGTCATGGCCCCCACAAAGCCCCCCACTGAACATCGTGTCTGTTTGAGATTAAAAATAGAGACAGAGGTGGCCTGGGAAGCTCAGTGGTAAAGATGCTGACTACCATACCTGGAGTTTGCAGGTTCAAATACCAGGGCATGGTGAGTGACTCCAGCCGGGTCCACGGGGTAACATCCTCGTGACCGCTATAATGGCTCTCTCTCTGTGGGGCGCGTGTTGTGTTGTGCGTGGATGTCATGGTGGATGGCGTGAAGCCTCCACATGCACTATATCTTCGCGGTAACGCACTCAACATCGTCAGGTGATAAGATGCGCAGATTGACAGTCTCAGATGTGGAGGAGCTGAGATTCATCCTCCGCCACCCGGGTTGAGGCGAATCACCACGCCACCATGAGGACTTAGAGCACATTTGGAATTGGACATAACAAATTGGGGAGAAAGACTGGAGATAATCCAAAAAAAAAAAAAGAAAAATAGAGACAGAAGCAATTGAGACAGCCTAAATAAATAAAAGAACTGTGGTGAATTCGCCAAGAAGCTTGAACATCCTGTCTGCCAACAACCAAGAAAAACTGTGTGAAGACATCCTCACTATGCAACATTATTCACAAGTGCCTAAAACTTTTGCACAGTATTGTGTGTGTGTGTGTGTGTGTGTGTGTGTGTAAATATATATATATATATATATATATACACACACACACACATATATAATATATATATTATAGAATAATAGAATAACTATTGATACTTTACAAAGCAGGAACCACATAGTTTTGATTTGGGGTTCAAGGTAGTTTAAGAACTGGCCATTGATAAAATTAATATATTTTGTAACTTTTTCTCTATTTAATTTGTTATAATTGTTCAGAAAAGCCGAGTAAAATAAAGGATAGTTGTGTGTGTAAAACTATCGTTGTGTTAGTATCTGCAAACAGTGCTTCACTTGTTTTAGAGTATTGTTTATTGCTAAAGTGCAGCATACTTTATTTGCGGTGTACGGAAGTCGCCATTTTTCCCACTCTTGACACCTTGCGCGACCCTTAGTTTTGGTTGACCACGTGACTAGCTTTGTTGTGCTAAGTAGCATTAAGGCGTGGCCAGCGGCTGGTTGGCTATTTAAACCGTTAGATTCATAGTCATTCAGGAGAAGCAATCTATCTACAGGAGTCTGCAGTTGTATGTAAGTGGTTATTTCATTGTTTTTAAAGTTGTTAGAGTGGTATTCATTGCTAGATCAGGTGCTGCTTGTTTAATGTCTTGAACTTGCATCGCTTAAACATGTTTGTGTGTGTGTGTGTGTGAGTGTGTGCGCACGCTATATTTGTTTTGACTTGTCCCATAGTATTCGTCACTTGTCATAACTAGACTGGACTACTGTAACGCTCTCATTGCAGGGCTCCCTGTATGTGCAGTTAGGCCCCTGCAAATGATCCAGAATGCAGCAGCACGTCTGATCTTTAATGAACCAAAGAGAGCACATGTTACACCACTCTTTGTCTCTCTCCACTGGCTGCCGGTTGATGCACGTATTAAATTCAAGGCCCAGATGCTGGCATACAGAACAGCCACTGGGTCTGCTCCAGCTCTTCCATTCATTTTATCAAACAAATCAAATGTATACACAAAGAGAAAAACCTAAAGTCTACATATACAGACAACATAACATAAAAACATCTAGAAAGGGAAAAAGGTAAAATGAAATTCTGTATTATTGATTTTTTTTAAAAGAATGCAAACCAGTGGGAGTAATACATTCAGACAATCTTGACCAATTTCTCAAAATTATTTTTCTGTTAAAAGCATATCATTCAAAACTTGCACAAGTTGCACAAGCATTTACTAATTTTAATTTAATAACAAAATTACATCAGATTGAATTGAATAATATTAAATAAACAATTTTTTTTAAATTATTGTTAATTTAATTTGGTTAGAAATGACACAATTCAGTTTGATGGAATGTTTTTATAAAAATGTAATTGTTTAAAACATAAAAATAGGTTAAAATATTTTCTTGAGTGTATGGTGATCCCGAATGTTGGTTCAGCTTGATCTATTGAGTCTTGATCTAATGACCTGTTCAATGGAAATTATTTAAAAAAGGAAAAAATAAAAATATTAATCCACAAATGTCACAGACAATTTCCTTAGAATGACCCCAAATACAATGAAGAATAGTGATTTAACATTACCATTCTGAAATATACAGTAAGTCGAATACTGATGCTGCGGTAAAGCTGCCAATCTGTTTTTGTATCTGTGACAGGGAGGAGGGCGTGGCCGGGTCGGGATGCTACCCGGTCCCGTATCAGGCTAATCAAGCCTCCGAGAGGGATAAACGCCGATGGCTGATGGTGGTGCGGGAGAGAGAGATCATTTACGGACATGTCCGTCATGTGTGTGTTTGTCCTTTGTTTTAAGTTTGCTATTAAAATATTATTTACATTGTCCAGCCGGTTCTCGCCTCCTCCTTTCCCTTGAACCACTTCACACTATCACTCTCATTATTTGTTTGATCTGTAAAGCATTTGGGTCAACTTTAATTTTTTTAAACGTGCTCTATAAATAAAGGCTGACTTGACTAGAGTGTTACAAGGCCTTGAAATGTGTCACTAGCACAGATTCTGCAGAAAGTACATATATTAATATAAAAAGTAAATATAGCACTTTCTTCCCATGCATTTTATGCTATACATAGCTTACACCAAGTTCTGGTTATTCAATAAACTTTCATCATTTCTGATCACATAATAAGAGAAGATTAAATCGGCTATTACCTGATGCAGAGAGAAATTTAGCAAGACAATAAACTGGATCTAACAGCTGCATGAAGACCTAATAAATAATGTGTGCAGGAGTTATACACACATACTCATTCTTCACTTGGTAGAAACTAAATGACTACATAATTGCCTTATCTTAATTACTGATATCCTTGTTAAGATCAAAATACACTGAGTTTGAATAACATTAACTTACAGATCTAGATAAGATGGCAAATCTTATGATATCTACACTGTTCTCAAGATAGAAAGGCAGAAATGTGCCTGCGCGCATGCCCTTGGATAAAGATGATCTGATCACTGGTAATTAAGGGTTTTATAATGCATCATATTTCATCTCTATACTAAACGTGACCTTTTGTCACCTATTGTGACAAGTTGTCTTTTCAGTCACTGCTCGGTTGTAAACTGCTTGCATATACTGTACGTGCCACAATACTGTATGTGTTTAGAGAACAGGGCTAAAGATCACAAGAGCAAACTGTTCACATCAAAGTAAACTTCCTCATTTCAGGGATAGTTTGAATATCTTGACATCATTTTTTTCACCCTCATTTTTGGGTTTACTACCCCTTTAAGACTTGCAATGCAGGTGAGCACAACTGTCCTGACTCTGAGCAATCAGCTCAGAGTGCCAATCCAATTTCTGCTTGTAAAATGTGGTAATTATAATGTAACACTCACTTTGTCTAGGCATTATAAGCAAAGAGAGGGTGCGTAAAAGGTTATGTCATCTTTTAAGATGTCACTGATGACATATCGGGATGAAAAAAGCTGTCTGTTGGTTCTGTGAGACCAGGTTGGACGTTTTTTTGCATTACATTATGCTAAATAATGTAAGGATTATGAACACACCCTCATCAAATCGGTTAAAAGGTACATTTGGTGTGTGATATGGGCAAGCCCTGTTTAATAGTTTATGCAGTTACATTGATTATGTCATTGATAATCTTGTAGTGCATAGGCCCTCATGGTGCAGTAATACCATGTTACATTGACATATACCATGACACTGAACAATTACCATGTACATGTTCCATGGTATTAATATGGTAATACAATGCACCAGTTTCCAAGTGCAACAGGACGTTTTGGTGGGACAAATCAAAGGAGTTGTTTCTTTCTGTAAACAGTCAACAGCCTTAAATGTACAACACAGACATAAACCATCATTTACGACTGCTAGTCGGTTACAGCTGGTGTTAGGTCGACTGGGCGAGGGACATTGTCGTTCTGGAGAGCATTTAATTGGAAGAAAATCTGTCTAAAAGTTGATTAGCTCACTAACAAATAGATGGCTTCAGAGCTAAAAGACACTGGAGTTTTTGTCAATACAGTGCACCAGACAAACGTCCATGCAGTGAGTGTGTCTGTAATGCTTCTTCAATCTGTGCACGAATACGTATCTTTAGCATATCGTTGTTTTCAAAGGTCTATAGTGATACAATACTGCTTCACTATGAGGAGCATGACAGACACGTTATACAGAGCAAAAAAAAGGTTTCCCCATATCCTTCCCACAGCAATTACAGTGAATTGAGGTCATGTTGCACATTGGGGGATCCGTTTGTTTCTATGTAGGCAACATGTATTGCTGCATCACAAACAAGTCTGTGTGCACATGATCATAGTCTAGCTGTGTTATCGTGGTTCAGATCTCATTAGTTGTTCTGAAAGGTTGGGGTGAGCACAAATGCACGCGCGCACACACGCACGCACGCGCACACGTATATCGACAGCCTATGCATTTATAAATACATTGTTTAAATTCACAGTAAATTGCATAAGTCGAAAGAGCCATAAAAATAATAATAAAAAAAAAACTTCCAGATTACACTATTTCAACCTATGTGCATTCACGACCTATGAAACCCTCCACAGATTCACTACTGTTATCGCTTTGGCACGCAGTTCCGCTCACGGATTAAGTCATATATCATGCACACAGTTGCATAAGTGTGCAGCTGTGGTCGGTGCAAACTCAGATGCAACTCAACATGAGCATGCTATCGTTTTTCTGGAGGAACGGAATAGAGACGCCGGAGCCCCTGAAAGCAGAAGTGTCAGGTAATGCTTGAAATGCACGACGATGCTGGTTGCTCTTTTCATAAGTAAGGGACGTTTTTGGAGATAAACTCCGGACTCCAAAACTAGATCTGCTTTCCTTCAATTCCTTCAAAGCTGGTTTTGATTTGTACATGAGTCCAAGGGATACCTGTGTGTGCTACTGTGACTTGGGCAAGGACTTCTGCTTCGCTTGAGAAACAGGGTCCGGTTGCACCAGCTGTGCGTAAGTTCAAACTTAACCTAGTTGTTGCGTAAATGGGCACTAAGTCAAAGTCACAATTTACGCACTATTAAATATTTGAGCGTCGCACCAGTAAACGTACGTAGGACGTAACCCTACGTATAAACTAAATAATTATTATTATTTTTTTTTTTTAGGTTTGTGACAGTTGTTGCGGGACAAGGGTGGAGGGGAGAACTATTACTTTAAGATCCTAAGACTGTGGTTTTTGTAGTCCTAACGGAGTGATTGATGGGGAGTGAAGTCCGGGAAAAAGCATGGTCATGGTGTGGCTCGGTAAAAAATATGGGAGAGCCATAGAGTTGTTTTTGTTACATTCTCTCGAACCACCCGGGAATTTATGTTCATTAATCCTGTCCAACTCATCATTTACACGAACATAAACTAAACGAACTGACACACACACACACACACACTCTCACTGAGATCGCCGCTGGGGTAAAAGGTAACACCGTGGAGTTGAGTTTGCTTTCATGGGCTGTTTTGTTCACTTTATATCCCTCAATTAAAATGTGAATTTCTTCGTGACTGAAAAATAACATGTTAATCTAACTTTTTAGATCGTACGTCTTTGTTTTGACAGTTTTTGATGCGCGCGGTTCCTGTTTACACATTTGAAGGCTGCTGATTGGATTACAGAACAAATACGTCATTCTGTGCGACTACGCTTCACTTTACGGAGGGCTTAAGACCTACTAGTTAAAGGTCCCCTGACATGAAATTTTCGCTTTCTGAGGTTTTTTAACATTAATATTAGAAATTTCAATCGGTGTGAACCGAGCTTTGGCTATCTTTCTCTGCCTGTGAGAAAATGAAGCTCAGACAGGCTGATCTTGAATCTCCTCCGTATGACGTCATGATCCATCCGGATCAGACTCTGGGTCAAACTGAAATAATGCTTGAACGACTGCGTGTCTGCGTGCCATTGCAATATATCCAATGTAAACATGCATGGTACCGTTGCCGCAAGATGGTCAAGGCCACACCCACCCTACGCATTGCCCCGCCTTTCTCCTCCTCATTAGCATTTAAAGCTACAGACACCGAAACGGCACGTCTGAAGGAAAGCTCATTGTGGGTTGGCTTGTAATGGCTATAATTCTGTACCAAGGCTGAATTTTGGAAAAGAGATTTCAGATACAGTACTAGGGACCACTAATGCTATATCAAAGCCTACAAAAAGAAGCATGTCAGGGGACCTTTAAATTCTGCATTAAGAACAGGTGGTGCAACCGAAGTAAGCACGGACGTAGTTACAAACTAACAAGTAGTTACTAGTTAGTTTGTACTAGAACTTTACATCCTGATTTTTCGTGAGAACTTACACACAGCTGGTGCAACAATACCCAGGAATCCATCTGTTTGTTGGAGGTTTATGCCAGAGATTCTGTTTATGGTTAAAAGTGCTGTGCTATCCAATTGCCATTTATGCCATGTCACAGCCATGCCTCGGCCTGGTCCATGCCATGTCACAGCCACGCCTCGGCCTGGTTCATGCCATGTCACAGCCATGCCTCGGCCTGCTCCATGCCATGTCACAGCCACGCCTCGGCCTGCTCCATGCCATGTCACAGCCACGCCTCGGCCTGGTCCATGCCATGTCACAGCCACGACGAGGCCTGCTCCATGCCATGTCACAGCCACGCCTCGGCCTGGTCCATGCCATGTCACAGCCATGCCTCGGCCTGCTCCATGCCATGTCACAGCCACGCCTAGGCCTGGTCCATGCCATGTCACAGCCACGACGAGGCCTGCTCCATGCCATGTCACAGCCACGCCTCGGCCTGGTCCATGCCATGTCACAGCCATGCCTCGGCCTGCTCCATGCCATGTCACAGCCACGCCTAGGCCTGGTCCATGCCATGTCACAGCCACGCCTCGGCCTGCTCCATGCCATGTCACAGCCACGCCTCGGCCTGGTCCATGCCATGTCACAGCCACGACGAGGCCTGCTCCATGCCATGTCACAGCCACGCCTCGGCCTGGTCCATGCCATGTCACAGCCACGCCTCGGCCTGGTCCATGCCATGTCACAGCCACGCCTCGGCCTGGTCCTTGCCATGTCAAAGCCACGCCTCGGCCTGGTCCATGCCATGTCACAGCCACGCCTCGGCCTGGTCCATGCCGTGTCACAGCCACGCCTCGGCCTGGTCCTTGCCATGTCAAAGCCACGCCTCGGCCTGGTCCATGCCATGTTACAGCCACGCCTCGGCCTGGTCCATGACAGGCCAACTGTTTGTTAGTTTATTTTCTTAACCCTTAAAGAGCAAGAACATTACGATTAAGAAAATCATTTTTTATACATGAGTTCTCAAATTTCTGTTTTTCTTCTGATATACTTTTTTTTAAAAATTTTTTACAACTTGTAGAGGATCATGAAAACAATACCTGGAGATTTGCCTCGAGGCTTCTAATTGCAAGTGCAGTGCACGAGTTAGCCTACATTTTATTTGTAAAATAGCCTAATTTTTGAGACCTGCAAGGTCTTGTGGCCCATCAACTTTGAAAACAAATGTTTATATATGCTTAAATGTATGAGAGCTTATACAAGGCCTCTTCAACAGGGCCCTGTGACTATGAGGGCCCCCAGCCCTCTTATAGGACCCTTTTGCCTTTCTGTTTCTAATTAAAATCTTTGTGTAACTCTAACCTTATAATGCAACAGCATGTTTAACAGCAAGCAAGCATCTTAAAGCAGATTAAAGGGCTTGTGTGTATATTTTGGCAGCTGACGTTTGAAATCACGAACATTCCAAAATAGAATCATAGATCATTTAAATATTCTGTCAATGTAATGTAGTCTAGGGTTTTTTTGGACACTTAGAAAAGGCTTAAATGATGCCTTTGCAGGGCTTTTCGATGGAAGAATATTAATGGTAGTCAAACTGTAGGGTCGTTCCAAACAGAATTTCCCCACAAATGACCAAATAACCACTATTTTTGAGGCCCCCACGCCAATCGAAGCATTCACAATGGAGGGTAAAGTCTTTGAAGGAAACGGTGTGTAGGGATGATCACTTCTGAATGGAACACACCCCATCATTCAGATGAGTTGAAAAGATCACCAACCATACCTATTATATTGCTTATGTGGCTTCTGAAGATAAGAATTTAACTATGGATTATTTTATGTTTTTTTGGGAGCTCTGGTCACCATTCACTTGAATTTTATGGACCTACAGAGCTGAGAAATTTTTCAAAAAATCTTTGTGTTCTGCTGAAGAAAGAAAGTCATTCACATCTTGGGATGGCATGAGGGAATTTTCATTTTTGGGTGAAAAATCCTTTAAAAATATTTCTTAATTTATTATGACCCCTGTAAATATATGGATTTTGTATGCATCATTTGTAGTATTTACATTGAGATTACATTATTTATAAGAAACGTTAAAATGTAACTGTCTCTTTAAGAACAGTGGCTATTCAGCAAACTTGTGCTTGCAGTTTCTTTACCACATCTTATTTTTGGATAATTTTTCATCTACTCCTACTCCTACAGGTTTCATGAAGGCACGAGCTGCCACATTTAAGAATAAGCGCTCAAGCAGCTCACTATTTCATTTGTCTTCCCTCACGTGACTTTTCACTGTATCCGCATTGTGCATGGAAGTGATTGGTCAATGGTGGTCACCCTTGTTCAGCAGCTGAAATTTCCTTCAGAGGTCTCCATTACCTTCTTGGGGCTGGATGTAGTGTTATGTTTGGCATGAGATAAAAAAAAGTCATAATGATTTAGCTTACTGTCCCATAGAAAGAGGGACTGGAGGCAGCCTATGAGAGGAAGAATCAAAAATATGCTGATCTGCCTGCCGAGTGCAGGGAAAATAGATTGAGGGCTGCCACTTATCCTGTGTAGGTCGGTTGTCAAGGATTTGTGGGATCAATGCTGCATCTATTGAACCTGTACCTGTGCATCTGACGTGGATTTACTGAATCCAAACTGTTTATTCCATTGACCTCTGTTTATTAAATTGCTCTGTTATGATTCAGACACTGAAATGTTCTGTTTCTCTCAGGCTCCATCCCATCATGGCTTCAGGGGACACTTTTGCGCAATGGCCCTGGTCTGTTCTCAGTTGGAGACACTTCATACAAGCACTGGTTTGATGGAATGGCACTCATCCACAGTTTCACCTTTAAAGATGGTAAGCTATGTGGACAAACATTTTTGAATCATATTTATGGAGAGCAAAGTATTACAATGACCACCATTCTGCAGAATGCCACCTTTTGGTGGATCTGCAAGGTAGCATGTGACATTTTTCTGCCTTTTGGTATTGCTGAGAAAGGTTGGCTATGATAAAGACTTTTTTTTTAATCTTTACTATAAATCTAGATAAAAAAAAACTAGTGCTTGTAGACTATTAGATGCATCACATGTTGATCCGAAGTAGAAAGAGACATTAATAATGTACATATTTTTCAGGTGATGTGTTTTACAGGAGTAAATTCTTGAAGAGTGAAACATACAAAAAGAACATGGCTGCCAACAAGATTGTTGTTTCTGAATTTGGAACCATGATTTACCCAGATCCCTGCAAGAATATATTCGCAAAGTAAAAAGATCATTCTTCATCGACTTCCTAATTTTGTACGAATTTACCCCAAAATAGCCTAATAAATGATTGCTTCGCATTGCTTTTCAGAGCCTTCTCTTATCTGCAGAATGCCATCCCAGATTTCACAGATAATAATCTCATTAACATCATAAGATATGGTGAAGATTATTACACATCATCAGAGGTGAACTACATCAATCAACTTGACCCAATGACTCTTGACACATTAGGAAGGGTGAGTCCAAATACATGCATTTATTTATTTGTTATCTCAAAATTGTTCATCATATAACTAAGCATAAACTGTTGTCCTTTATTATTATTTCAGACTAACTACAGGAACCATATCGCCTTGAACTTGGCAACCGCACATCCTCACTACGATGATGAAGGGAACACATACAACATGGGCACTGCCTTAATGAGCTTCGGCAGACCGAAATATGTTATTTTCAAGGTGCCCGCCAAAGCCACAGATAGCAAGACCAGTGAGTGCTGTTACTTTATTAAAGACGTAGTTCACCCAAAAATGAAAATTCTGTTATTAACTCACCCATTAACTCATGTATTTCCAAACCCATATGATTCTTTTTCTTCTGGTGGAACACAAAGGAGAAACCGGGTCGGACAGTGCTAAGGGCAGATGCCAAGATTATAAGTGAATAAGGACTTACATTTCAGTCTGTTTCGCACCCAAAGCTATCATATGACGTCAGAAGACTTAGACTATAGTGCACAGGATGTTCATAATACATGTATGAGGCTTTTTGGTGTTTTTTGTCATTGTATGGCAAGAGCTGCATAGCGATTCTTCAAAAAAAAATATTTTTGTGATCCACAGAAGAAAAAGTCATATGCGTTTGGAATGACATGAAGGTAAGTAAATTATAATAGAATTAAAATGTTTTGGTGAACTATCCTTTTAAATTATAAAGCCTATTTTTTTTAACACTTTACAATAAGGTTCCAGTTGTTAACGTCTAGGTTACGTATGTACCCTGATGGAGGGAATGAGACGTTGTGTCAAAGAAGCGACACAATGGGTCTCTCTTGAGCGCCGAATATGCCTCCGATCTATGAAAAAAGGCCAATGAGAAGTTGGCAGACATTATTTGCATATCCCGCCCCTGGACATATGGGTATAAAGGCGGGGAAATATGTCAAATTCATTCAGGAGCCGGAAATGGTCCAGGCACAACAGTGGCTCGGCTCAGCGACGAGGCCGGGAGGACACAACGTCGCTTTCCCTCCATCAGGGAATGGAGGTTGCATACGTAACCTAGACGTTCCCCGTCTGTCGCTCACTTTGACGTTGTGTCGAAGAAGCGACACTAGGGGTCCAATTTAAATCATGCCATGCGCTGAGCCGTGTACGTGTTCTGCTGACACAGGAGCGGGCAGGTATTTTACGTGCAAAGGCGACCAGCTGTGTCAGACTGAACGTACCCTTCCCCAATGCCCCATAAAAGTCATCAGAATCCTTCTGGTTACCCTAAACAGGGGAACAAGGCAACACTTGCCAACCCGGGAACGGGCCGAGACTAGCTGGGCCCGCATAGAGTAAGAAATGGCTGGGGCCCTTACACGCATCGAGGGAAGGGGGTCTTACCCAGTTTCCTATTCTTTCAGGGGGAAAAGACCCTGCAGAGGCCACCCCTGCCCAGAAGGGGGAGGTAAGGGTGGTGAATACATCACATGGTTTTTTAGGCAACATGTGGAAAGTGGCGCGGTGGTAGATCCAGCTTCCAGGAGGGGGAGTTGCTACAACACGGCAACCGGAGGGCAGCTGGGACTGCCTAAGGGAGGGGACGTACCATGGAGTCCACGCAGGAGTCCTGACCTGTGGAGCACCTATTACAGTGCAGGGTAGATTAAGTACCCGCAGTGGGCTGGGTCGGTGAGTTCCTCCGCTGAACTGCAGACCCATAGGACTAGGGAGGAATCATCCAGAGATCTAAATGAGTGGGATCTCCTGGGAGAGAAAGGGCACAGTTTTACCTCGGCCGAGGGAAAGGGCGCTAGGTGCAAGCGATCCACCCGGTCAGCTCATCAGCGTGTACCGAGTTCTACCAGCTCGGACCTGAGAAAACACGGGACAATACTGACTCAACCCGGAGATTGTAGAATCTCGCAAAGGTGATAGGTATTGCCCAACCCGCTGCTCTACATATGTCTGCCAGGGAGGTGCCCCTGGCCAGTGCCCACAAGGACGCAACACTCCTTGTCGATAGGCCAGTGAAATTGCGTCCACCACCCAGTGGGAAAGCCTCTGTTTGGAGACAGTGTTCCCTTTCTGCTGTTCACCAAAGCAGACAAAGAGCTGCTCAAGTAGGTATGCAAAGCACGTACCGGACACAGCAACGAAGGGGCTGGGTCTGCCTCCTCCCGGGGCAGTGCTTGCAGGTTCACTACCTGGTCTCTAAAGCGCGTGGTAGGAACCTTGGGCACGTAGCCCGGTCGCGGTCTTAGGATCACATATGTGTCTGCCGGACCGAACTCCAATTAGTGACTGAGGTGGAGGTCCAGTGGAGGTGTCCTCTAGACTCATCAGAACCGGCCAGCCGGGGAACAGTCGTGGGTCTGAAGACGAGGGGTCCGCGTCCAGCATGCCGGGACTGTTGAGATCTGGCGGCAGAGTGCCGTGAGAATGGCATTTGCGGGCCAGGTGACCCAGAGACAAAGGAGGTATGTGGGTACCGCAGCCACGTCTCGTGGGGACAGCAAATTAAATAAATTCAACAAAAGATTCTCCTCCCGGCCCTCCACCGGGGGACGGAGTGGTCTGCTTACCAGCTCCAGAGCTAACATCTTGGTCTCTGGATCGAACGTCTCAGGAGCGCATGGGAGCCTTCCGGGTCCTCAAGGGGGTCCGTGAGACGGGGGGCATCTGCTTCCTGCAGGGTGCTTGACACGAGGGCTGAGAGCTGGGCCTGGGTTGAGGTACCAGGGTGTTTCTTCGCTGCAGGAGGACGCCCTCGGCGAGCAGACAGGGCATGGCCCATGGCGGCAGGCTTGCGGCGGGGCAGGTTATGTGAAATTGCCTCCGTCTGTTTCTTTACTGTGGAGAACTACCAAAGAAATACTCCCAAAAATGAGCCTTGTGCAATAGAGGGAATAATATTCAGAGTAATTTGCCGTTGGTTTGACATCTTCAGGTCAAGCCGTCTTGAAGTTTAATGTGTATGAACCATCATTTTCCTAGGGCTTGAATTTGCCACCAGACATGAACATGCAGAAAGTAAAATGTTAACCAACTGGCTAAAAAGCATATTTATTGACAAAATGTTCTACAAGTATTATGTGAAAAAAGTACATGAGAAAACAGTATATTGATGTATTTTGAGTTTATATGAGCTAGTAATCTACTTCCCTTTTCTACCACATTTTGGCCCGATGGTGGAAAAGTGGCTAAAGGTCAATAAATTCAGTAAAAAAAGGTATTGTTCATTGTTAGATCAAGATACCTATGTATTAACTAATGTTAACGAATAGAACCTTTTATTAAAGTGTTACCTTTTAATCAATAGGCTTGGTTCGAGAATGAAAGCCAGTATAAAAATATTGGATAGAGGGTTATAAAGTATGCAATTATCATTGCAGATAAAGGGAAGAAGCCAGCCTTAAGTGAGGTGGAGCAAATTTGCTCCATTCCTTTCCGATCCACCCTCTACCCAAGCTACTTCCACAGCTTTGGCATGACAGAAAACTATATAATCTTTGTGGAGCAGGCCTTCAAGCTGGATATTCTCAAACTGGCCACAGCTTACTTCAGAGATGTCAACTGGGGCAGCTGCCTGAAATTCGACAAAGATGATGTTGTGAGTAAAACGGTTTTGTTTTTGTCCACGTCAGATTCATCCATTCATCTATGTGTTATAACAAATGTCCAGTATTGATCTGTTCAGTCATAACATCAATTTGTAGGCCAACCTGACAGGCCAAATCACCATGGGTTCCCTCTGGAATTTCCTGTGGGTTTTTGTTTTTAAAATAGCACATTTTTATAATTGTTATGCCAGTAAAATAAGATCATTACTCGAAGAGACTTCTTACACACAGTCATACCTCAAACATACTGTGTATATATATATATATATATATATATATATATATATATATATATATATATATATATATATATATATATATTCATATGCATATACACACAGTATATATAAACCCATTGCTCAATAATGTATATTTGTTAGGACTACAAGTGAACTGTTCTACTGTCTAACAACTGTTGTCCTTGATTATCCCATAGAATCTTATCCATCTGATCAATAGGAAAACTGGGAAAACTGTGAGCACAAAGTACTATACAGATGCATTTGTGGTCTTCCATCACGTCAATGCCTATGAGGAGGATGGCCATGTTGTCTTTGACTTGATTACATACCAGGACAGCAATCTGTACGACATGTTCTATATAAAAAACTTGAAGCAAGATGTTGACAAGTTCATAGAGACCAACAAGGACTTGTCTCAACCAACGTGCCAGCGGTTTGTCCTTCCTGTCAACATAGAGAAGGTAAAAGAAGGCTTAAAATAAAAAAAATTAAAAAAACATTACAGGAGAGTTAGGGGTGTAAAAATGCATGCATCGACAATGACAATTTAGTGCACTGACAGTGTAATTTAAAGGAATACATACCTTGTTAAATACAAGTTAAGCTTTATGGATCTGTAAAATGTTGTTGATTACCACAGAAAACCATTTTCCCTCATTCGATAACAACAAACCAAAAAAGAATGACAGTCACAGAACGTGTACATAAAAATAAACTTACTTGTCTTTGGGGACACCGTTTCATCACTTAAAATAGAAGTCTTGAGGCAACCGCTTGACCATTTTCAATGGAAGTCTATGGGGCAACAGTTTGACCACTTAAAATGGAAGTCTATGGGGCAACAGTTTGACCACTTACAATGGAAGTCTATGGGGCAACAGTTTGACCACTTAAAATGGAAGCCTATGGAGCAACAGTTTGACCACTTTCAATGGAAGCCTATGGAGCAACAGTTTGACCACTTTCAATGGAAGCCTATGGAGCAACAGTTTGACCACTTTCAATGGAAGCCTATGGAGCAACAGTTTGACCAATTAAAATGGAAGCCTATGGAGCAACAGTTTGACCACTTTCAATGGAAGCCTATGGAGCAACAGTTTGACCACTTTCAATGGAAGCCTATGGAGCAACAGTTTGACCACTTTCAATGGAAGCCTATGGAGCAACAGTTTGACCACTTTCAATGGAAGCCTATGGAGCAACAGTTTGACCACTTTCAATGGAAGCCTATGGAGCAACAGTTTGACCACTTTCAATGGAAGCCTATGGGGCAACAGTATGACCAATTACAATGGAAGTATATGGGGCAACCGCTTGACCACTTAATACAGAAGTCTATGGAACAGCCGTTTGACCATTTTCAATGGAAGTCTATGGGGCAACCGCTTGACCACTTACAACGGAAGTCTATGGGACAGCCGTTTGACCATTTTCAATGGAAATCTATGGTGCAATTGCTTGTTTATTTACAATGGAAGTCAATGGGAAACCCTTAGACTTCCATTGTTAGTTCAATTCTGAACAACAACATAATCAAAAACAAATTAAATCAAACTGTATTTTGACCTAAGATGTTAGGATGCATAATTTACTAAAGATTCAGTCAAACTGGATTGTTTTCAGAGCAAATATTTACACCTCTAATAATTGTACACATCTGATATGTCATAGAAATAATTTTTTCCCCTCATACACTATCAGGAAACTCCATCAGACACAAACCTTGTCAAGTTGAAGGACACCACAGCCACAGCAGTGTTGAAGCCGGACGGCTCGCTCTACTGTACCCCCGATACCATTTTTCCAGGTGAGATTCACATATTCAAAACTTAATCACTTAAATGTGAATATTATGTTCTGAATATAAATGTATTACTGTGGTAAATCTCTAGTTTTAACAAGAGTTATGTTGCTTGTGTGATTACAGGTTTAGAATTACCAGGTATCAACTACAAATACAACGGTAAGAAGTACAGGTACATCTATGGCTCCAGGGTTGAGTGGTCGCCATTTCCAAACAAGGTAAATATTTTTAGGATTTCTTTACCTTTACATGTATTCAATGAGCAGATGCTTCTATCAAAAGTCTTGTTTTTTTAATTGTATGTTTTAATATAAAACATTTTTAGGTGTTTCCTGGGATTCTAACGCATGTCCTTGTGGTTGCTAGTGCCAGTTGAACTATAGGACCATGTTGACCCTTTGCAAATAAGCAATAATTTAGCAAGATTTACTTGTGTACAGATTGCAAAAGTTGACATAGTTACCAGAACACATCAGGAGTGGATAGAAGAGGAATGTTACCCATCTGAGCCCGTGTTTATTGCGTCTCCGAATGCTGTTGAAGAAGATAACGGTATTTTTATGGAAATATTGTGCATTATTTCAACATACAAATACTGTTGATGCATAATACAGATGCAAGATCTTTATTATTAGACCCCAGCAGTCTGGGCAGTCCCAGTATTGCCAAATCCCATTCAGTAGAACAATATCACTAAGCATGTCTACATTACATCTTCTCAAAGTCAAAGAACAGTCATTAATTCATCTACCCTCTTTTATTTCTTCCTAATTTTCAGGTGTGATCCTGTCTTCTGTGGTTTCATTTAATCCACAAAAGCCACCTTTCCTGGTGGTCCTGGATGCTAAGTCCTTTAAAGAGATTGCTCGAGCTTCCATTGATGCCACAGTTCATATGGACCTACATGGACTTTTCATCCATGAAAAATCTACCTCAAATGATCCATAGCAAGTTTCATAACTTAAAGTGTTAGTTCATCCAACAAGGAAAATTCGATCATTGTGTACTCATACTTATGTTCCAAATGCTAATGACTTTGAGGCTAAAGTTCTGCCAAACATCTCAAACAGTCACCATTCCCTTTTTCATATAGAAAAAAAAGGATGGTAATGAAAGTGAATGGTGATTGAGGCTAACATTCTGCCAAATATCTCCTTTTGTGTTTCCCAGAAGAAAGAAAGTGATTTGGGTTAGGAAAAACATGACGTAGTGGGTTAAAGGACAGAACTGGTAAGCAGAAGGTTGCTGGTTCGATTCCCACAGCCAACACCATTGTGTCCTTGAGCAAGGCACTTAACTCCAGGTTTTTCCGGGGGGGATTGTCCCAGTAATAAGTGCTCTGTAAGTCACTTTGGATAAAAGCGTCTGCCAAATGCATAAATGTAAATGCATAAATGTAAAAGAAGAAAGTCAAAATTGTAAGTAACAATTTATCTTGTAACAAAACAAGAGTTGATTTTATTGTAATCTTTCTTATTGTTTTTGCAAAGACGTAATTAAAATCAACTGCCTAATATTGTGTAGGTCCCCCTCGTGCCGCCAAAACAGCACCAACCCGCATCTCAGAACAACATACTGAGATTATATTCTTCCACCACTATTGTACAGGGCGGTTATCTGAGTTACTGTAGACTTTGTCGAACCAGTCTGGCCATTCTCCGTTAACCTCTCTCATCAATAAGGAACAGAACTGCCACTCACTGGATGTTTTTTGTTTTTTCCATTATTCAGAGTAAATTTTAGACACTGTTGTGTGTGAAAATCCCAGGAGATCAGCAGTTATAGAAATACTCAAACCAGCCCATCTGGCACCAACAATCATGCCATGTGATTATCTAATCAGCCAATCGTGTGGCAGCAGTGCAGTGCATAAAATCATGCAGATACGGGTCAGGAGCTTCAGTTAATGTTCATATCAACCATCAGAATGGGGAAAAAAATGTGATCTCAGTGATTTGGACCATGGCATGATTGTTGCTGTGAGATGTGCTGGCACGCATGCCATATGTTGCCGACCCCTGCTCTAGAATTTACTCCGAATGGTGCCAAAAACAAAAAACATCCAGTGAGCGGCAGTTCTGTGGACTGAAATGACTTGTTGATGAGAGAGCTCAACAGAGAATGGCCAGACTGGTTTGAACTGACAAAGTCTACGGTAACACGGATAACCACTCTGTACAATTGTGTTGAGAAGAATATCATCTCAAAATGCGGCACAAGGGGGACCTACACAATATTAGGCAGGTGGTTTTAATGTTGTGGCTGATCGGTGTATATTTTGTCTTAATCCTTTAAAAGGGAAAAATCTATATACAATTATTTGTAGATTCTAATTTCATTGTTGGAAATTGTATTATTTTTCAGACATCCTGTAAAACAGGACTTTGTTGTAAACACAATGAACATAGCTACTAAAATGGCGAGTGGGTCTAAAGTAAACAACTAAAGGTTAAAGCTGAAATGTGTGATTTCTGCGGCATTAGCATCACCAGACAGAACTGAAAAAAAAAACAAACAAAAAAAAAAAACATTTAACCAGCTTTTTAAAATGCACTCCCACCATTTACCGCTGACTAAACAAACAAAACTCCTGCCATTGGTTGAACCAGTGTTTTCAAGTGCCTCAAGTGAGGAAATCAACCTACAAATGGCTTATTATAGTTGTTTCAGCATTAAAAGTAGGGATAGAAGAAAGTATTTTAACATCGAAAAAGTTACATACTTCAGCTTTAAAGCTGTAAAATTAATTCAGTACATTGTACATTTTTATTTACAGTACAGCCTTCATATACACTTTAACCTGTTATGTACTGTATATGCCATATGAAATAGAAATTTTCCTATTTGACGTAATAACAAACGCTACATTAAAGGTTCACCCAGTATTTTTTTCCTTATATAAAAAGTTTCACTGTTGAAGAAATTAAGAGTAATTCTGAAACGTATGTATAAAATCATGAGCACTCATGTGAGATGAAGAGTTCAGTCATATCAGTAACTTTATAAAAGCTGTTTAATTCTACGTGAGGCAGGGGCGCCTCATGGGGGCAGCCATGTTAGCATCACATGACCAGCTGAATACTACTTGCTCTGTTTTTGGACACTTTAATAAATTAAATGAATCCTGGTTTACTGTGCATTGGTAAGTTCTACAATGGCAATATGATACATTACTAACTATAGCCTTAGTATACATTTATTTTTTTGCCCTTATTTAAATTGAGGATATTTTGTATATCATAAAATAAATTTTCACATCACATGACTATTAAAACGTGCACTCAGTAAGACACTCGAGACACTCCTTTAGGCCTGGCAACAACAATGCAAGAGATTATTATGTGCAATACAATCCTATTGTGTACAGCTGCATGATTTATTTTATACTTCATTCATTATTAGTAATATTCTATTGCTAAAGAAATAAAAATATCTAGAAGACAATGATTTCATGGGTCACATAACAAAAAAATGACAGTAGTCAATGATCTTGTTTCATACTAGGATCATAAAGTCATCAACTAATGTGTCTCTCTCAATGTCCATAGCTCAGGACACAATGAGTAAACCTGTAGAGAATCCACTATTGCATAGCCCCGTCTAAAGAGGTGCAACATGATACACAGCCAACAGTCCTACAGATGGATATATCCCTTTTCATCTTTAATGGTCCTCCGAGAGTAATGTGTAGACAATCACAAGTCTGTCTTTGCCACTGCTTTAAAGTTCTTGTCTATGATGACACAAGAGATCAAGGTTAATTTTCAGTCATTCCTGGGAATTTCGATCTCTTATCTTCACTGTAAAGATGCAGATGAATACCGCCTCATCGTAGGAACCCCTGTATGTTCACATCTTTTCCAGAGATTAAAGCGCAGCCTCCTACTGATGCTGGTTACGTAAAGACATTGGACTCATTTAGTGAATAAATTTCAAAGATAGCAATGTAAAGTTTTGACGGCTATATTTAAATTAGTTTGAGTGCCTCTAACAAACCCGATAAGACACTGCAAGAGGAATAATGGTCGTGGCCGAAGCGTTAAATATTGCTGCCTTCACTAGTAGTTTACAGAGGTATAGTATTAAACCATCAAGTCATGTCCAGCACAAATCCATTGCTTGCTTCACATCCTGACTTCTGAGATGATCAGACGACTGTGATTACAAAATCCTGTGTTGATGATTAGTGTGCTCTAGGTGGTTGTCAGGGCGTTGCTAAGTGGTTGCTATGGTGTTCTGGGTGGTTGCTATCTAGCCCAATTCAAAAGAGCTCACCCCAAGTCTCATGATATTCTGGTGTCTATAGCACAGATCCTCCCTCCAGTGAAAGTCTATTGGATTTCTAAGGTCATTTTTTCATCCGCCTGGTGAAAATACAGTCAGATTGCAATAAGCACAACATGAGTATATGGGATTACGTACCAAAATTCAAAACTAAGGGTTAGAGGTTTGTTTATACCCAAATTTTATGATTTTATTAAATGTGTATTAAACACACAATCATAGCCCAGACTACCACTCTTGCTGTACATTTTATGGTCCATCCATCCATCCATCGTCAACCGCTTATCCTCTGTACAGGGCCGGGGGGGTGGTGTGCAATAGCTGGAGCCTATCCCAGCTAACATTGGGTGAAAGGCGGGGTACACCCTGGACAGGTCGCCAGTCCATCGCAGACATTTCATGGTATCGAATGGTTTTCTTTGACGGCAGTAGGCACAAGTAGGTGAGAATCGAATCACCTTTGAGAAAAGTAAGACGGAGACTGCCTTGAATTCAAATATACATAGCTCTGCTTTATAAGGGGCTGTACCTGTTATTAACAAGTACTGTGCATTTGTCAGAGGTGATTCCGAATGACCTTTGACACTAATTTGTTAGTGAATGATGTTACACGACTAAGGCATTAACTCTGGGAACCGAACCTGGAAACATAAAAAACACGTTGACCTTGAATGTCTGCCAGTTAGTAATGTGCATATAGAAAAAGAGGACGTTATATTCCTGCTCACTGAAAGATTAAGTTCAGTTGTCTTGGGAGCACTGCTATCTTATCTTCTAATAAGATGTTTCCTAAGACTTTATCTTGCATTCAAGACTAAATTGAACTATCTTGCAGCACGCGTAGATTAGTTATTTTACTACAATTTGCAAATCGTAAAAGCAGATCTTACCCAGATAGAACGGAACACCGTGTTTCACAACAAATGATCATTACTCTGAACTGTTACTGCAACAACAATTGAAATGAATAATGGAGACTAGACAAAGAAAATACCATTGTAAATCATTGCTTAAATTCTCTGAAATTATGTTTAAAATGTAATCTGTACTGGAGTTTCAACATGATCACACAGGAACATACATAAGTATGACCTTTGCATTCATTTTTCAATGGATACGCTCCCAGTATAGCTGTAACCATTCTTATTGTTCACTACCTACAAACTCATTTTAACTGTCATACTCGTAAGTTGTTGAGTGATCCTGGCAATTTCATTGTATTCTGCTTTCTAGTACCAGTAAAACTACCCTAACCCCTTACTTTCCAAACAAAAGGATTTAGTTAATAATGGGTCATAAAGTGTTCAAAATAACTGTCCCAGTGTTTGGAGATATCACCTACTTAATATTAGATTCTGTCGTTTTATGATTACATTTTTAATTTGATGATTTCGGGGCGGCTGTGGCGCAGATGGTAGAGTGGTAGAGTTTGTCCACTAGTCGCAGTGTTGGCGGTTCGAATCCCAGCCCACACGACTCCACATGCCGAAGGGTCCTTGGGCAAGACTCTGAACCCCAAGTTGCTCCAAATGGCAGGCTAGCACCTTGCATGGCAGCTCTGCCGCCATTGGTGTATGAATGTGTGTGTGAATGGGTGAATGAGTCACAGCGTAAAGAGCTTTGAATACCGCTAAGGTTAAAAAGGTGCTATATAAGTGCAGACCATTTACCATTTCATCGATAAGTGTTTGAAAAATGGCAATGAACATACTCCACAAAAACACTTTGATTTTATTCAAAACACTAAGGTAGTAACTAACAGTCTTTGGTGTAATCTGATTACATAGTCATTTGTTATTGCCAGAGACTAATATCAATTTTTTTTTTTATTTCGGCTCATTCATCCCATTTCAGAAGTTCAGATGACTCCTTTCCAAAAGTTACAGGTTAGAACAACAACAACAACAAAAAAACAGTTTATGACTTTCTTTTTACAATGACAGTACTCTGTGCTAAGGGGTGGGTGATATACCAGCTGCAGTCTTGCCAAGAGAAACAAGCAAATAACTCCAGGTGGTAGTCAGTGTCAAAACTCGCTGAGCTACCCAGGCCCCCACAAGAAGGAAATATTGACATTATTTTGAAATCATGGTGTGCAAAAACCAAAACTGGTCTGTGAAAATGCTTTTAGAAAGTACTGTAACCAGAAATTTGTAACATGGTGATGGCATAGTGTGTTAAAGCACATAACTGGTAATCAGAAGGTTGCTGGTTCGATCCCCACAGCCACCACCATTGTGTCCTTGAGCAAGGCACTTAACTCCAGGTTGCTCCGGGGGGGATTGTCCCTGTAATAAGTGCTCTATAAATCACTTTGGATAAAAGCATCTGCCAAATGCTTAAATGTAACGTGATTACTTTTTTCCATGAAGTACTTGGTCAGGTAATACACTTGCAGGTTTATAGCAGTTATTCGTCATTAGTAGTGGATTACTATTTTTGAGTAACTTACCCAACACTGGACTTCTGAGTTCCGGACACTGCTGTCGCTTGCAAGTAAAGACCTACAAATTTGGAGCAACATGAGGCTGGGTAGATCATGACAGAAATGTCATTTTTGTTCGAACTATCGCTTTAAGTAAACAGATAAACGTGTCAGTTCAGATGTTAACAGATTTTACCCTTCTGTGCTATCTGTATTGATCTAGGACTGTAATGAGCTAGATAAGAAAGAACACAAACATGAAGGCGCTTTGATGGTTCTGCGCCGATGGGTGGAGTCTTCACCTTCATGAAGGTATATCAACAGGTTGTCTTGCACTGTTTATCCATTTGTCCATATTAGAGAGATTTGGGAAAATACGGGAAAAGATGCAGTACGACTATGGCAAAAACAAGGAAGAACATCCTGAACCCATCAAAGCTGAAGTGCAAGGTAGGTGAAGGCAATACTTGTTGCATGGCTGTTAAAATACTTGGACACAGACCACGTGGACAACACTATATTGTCATTTATTGTTCATGAGGGAAAGTTTGACTTTTGGTATATGTAGGTGATATTGTAAACAATCCATCCAGGATTCACAAAGCAAATATTTAATATTGCAAATCCATCCAGTCTTAATGACTATGAATTCAAAACTACAGAGAAATTGGTCCAAATGTGCAGATTTGTTAAAATAACAACAAATTAAATCAGCAGTTTGCACATTACATATATCCATGTAGACTTCTTTGCAGCTGTTATGATGTGACAAAAGATCTATACAGTTTGGATACGCACACTTTTAATTTTTTATTAAAGGGACAGTTCACCCAATAATGAAAATGCTCAACATTTACTCACCCTCTTGCCACCCCAGATGTGTATGAATTTCTTTCTTCAGCAGAACACAAATGAATATTTTAGAAGAATATTTCAGCTCTGTAGGTCCATACAATGCAAGTGAATGGTGACCAGGTCTTTGAAGCTCCAGAAAGCACATAAAGGCAGCATAAAAGTAATCCATAACACTCCAGTGGTTTAATCCATGTCTTCTGAAGTGATCCAATGGATTGTGGATGAGAACAGAGCCAAAAAATAACTTTTTTTTTTCTCCTCCTTGTCTTCTAGGCTATCAGTCATAATTAAAAATAATTTATGATTGTCATAAAATGTATGATTGTCATATTACCATCAGGCAGTGCTGAACAAAGAAGAGCTGTCAGTTAAGAATGACTGATAATGCTAAATATTGAGTTAGACTCATATTGTTTTTTTTATTGCAAACATCACAAAACGTTTTTGATAACTTGCAGGTGAAAAGAAAAATGCATTTTCATTTAGTCGTTTAGATCAGGGGTGGGGAACCTTTTTTCCATTAAGGGCCATTTGAGTATTTCTGAAATGATTTGCGGGCCATACAATTGCTTGCAATTTCTGATTGTGGGTTGAAATTAATATTCACTTTCCGTTACGTGCTCGCACACCAAACACACTAAAAGTTTTGTCTATTATACAATATTTTGTGTTGTTATCATGTAAAATTATATTTAAACATTATTTGAAAGGAATTATTTTTCAGGTTAATTGAATCAAGGCCATTTTTTGCTTTTCAAATTATTTCTCAAATGGTCTCGCGGGCCTTATACGGCCCTGAGGCCTGACGTCCCCCACCCCTGGTTTAGATGCTTCTATCCAAAGTGACTTTCAAAAAACAAAAAGCACACAGGATATTTATCATAAATTAGACAACAACATTACCAAAGGACTGAATTTCAATAATACACCAGAATAGTACACCGCTAGAGCAAATGTGAAGCTGCAGAACAGAAGAGGCAATAGCAGATTTCTTTATTACATTTACTTTTAAATATTTATGGTTTTATATAACCTATAGGGATAGAAAACCCTCCATGACTCCATAAACCCTAAAATGACTGTAAAGTTGATGATTTAAACAATTTTATGGCTCAAAGTTTTTACAGGATTAATGTAAGTGCTTTTATAAAATTATAAACTTCACATTTCTGCCTTTAAACCCTTCAAAATTTGGCCCCATTCACTTCCATTGTAAGTGCCTCACTGTGAACTAGATTTTTGCTGTTCATTTTTTGTGGTAATCAGTATTATGGCACAAATGCTGTCGATTGAGCTCAACTTGTATTGAACCCAGAACATTCCTTGAAGTACTCGCAAAGGAGGTGTGTCTTCAGGTGTTGTATCTTTGTGAAGGGATTTAAGATGTTTTGTGGGCATTGTTACCTAATTACACTGATCCGACTTAGATTAATGAAACATGTTCTGTTATCTCTGCAGGGATGCTTCCCGAATGGCTACAGGGGACGCTTATACGCAACGGGCCCGGCCTCTTCTCGGTGGGAGAGACTTCATACAACCATTGGTTTGATGGAATGGCACTTTTGCATAATTTCGTTATCAAAAATGGTATTTACCTTCTGTCATGCTATAGTTTCATCCAATGACTTGAGTGTTGACGTAATAAAAGCCCCCTTTCGCCTTCAGAACTGCCTTAATTCTACGTGGTATTGATTCAACAAGGTGCTGAAAGCATTCTTTAGAAATGTTGGCCCATATTGATAGGATAGCATCTTGCAGTTGATGGAGATTTGTGGGATGCACATCCAGGGCACGAAGCTCCCGTTCCACCACATCCCAAAGATGCTCTATTGGGTTGAGATCTGGTGACTGGGGGGGCCATTTTAGTACAGTGAACTCATTGTCATGTTCAAGAAACCAATTTGAAATGATTCGAGCTTTGTGACATGGTGCATTATCCTGCTGGAAGTAGCCATCAGAGGATGGGTACATGGTGGCCATAAAGGGATGGACATGGTCAGAAACAATGCTCAGGTAGGCCGTGGCATTTAAACGATGCCCAATTGGCACTAAGGGGCCTAAAGTGTGCAAAGAAAACATCCCCCACACCATTACACCACCACCACCAGCCTGCACAGTGGTAACAAGGCATGATGGATCCATGTTCTCATTCTGTTTACGCCAAATTCTGACTCTACCATCTGAATGTCTCAACAGAAATCGAGACTCATCAGACCAGGCAACATTTTTCCAGTCTTCAACTGTCCAATTTTGGTGAGCTCTTGCAAATTGTAGCCTCTTTTTCCTATTTGTAGTGGAGATGAGTGGTACCCGGTGGGGTCTTCTGCTGTTGTAGCCCATCCGCCTCAAGGTTGTGCGTGTTGTGGCTTCACAAATGCTTTGCTGCATACCTCGGTTGTAACGAGTGGTTATTTCAGTCAAAGTTGCTCTTCTATCAGCTTGAATCAGTCAGCCCATTCTCCTCTGACCTCTAGCATCAATAAGGCATTTTCACCCACAGGACTGCCACATACTGGATATTTTTCCCTTTTCACACCATTCTTTGTAAACCCTAGAAATGGTTGTGCGTGAAAATCCCAGTAACTGAGCAGATTGTGAAATACTCAGACCGGCCCGTCTGGCACCAACAACCATGCCACACTCAAAATTGCTTAAATCACCTTTCTTTTCCATTCTGACATTCAGTTTGGAGTTCAGGAGATTGTCTTGACCAGGACCACACCCCTAAATGCATTGAAGCAACTGCCATGTGATTGGTTGATTAGATAATTGCATTAATGAGAAATTGAACAGGTGTTCCTAATAATCCTTTAGGTGAGTGTATATTGACATCATTAGTCTCCTTGGTGATGAAGATTTCCAGCTCAACAATGCTTCCTAACACCTTCCAGAGCTGTATGTATGCGTCATGCACTAGGAAATTAAACTTTATACCATAATCTTGTCTTGAGACTGCGATGGTGATTTTAAGAGAGAACAGACCAAAATGTTACTCCTTTTTCACCAGAGTTGTATGGATTACTTTTATGCTGGCTTTATGTGCTTTATAGAGCTTCAAAGATTTAGTCACCATTCGCTTTGCATTGTATGCGCCTACAGAGTTTAAATATTCTTCTAAATTCTTAATTTGTGTTTGTGTGTCATACACATCTGAGACGGCATGAGGGTGAGTAAATGATGAGAGATTTTTCATTTTTGGGAGAAGTATTCCTTTAAGAGAAAGGTTCAAAACAAACCCTTACAAGAATGTTTAAGGAATATCATCAATTCAGTGCTGCCTTGCAAGCACTGTAAGTACTAGCCAGTTTCTAAACTGTATTGTTCTTTAATTAGGTGGCTCAAATGGGTCTCAACCCTTGAAAAACGTTGAGGTGGTCTGCACTGTGCCCTGCCACACGCTCCTCACACCCAGCTATTACCACAGCTTCGGGATGACCGACAACTACTTCATCTTCATTGAGCAGCCCTTGAAGCTTGATATAATGAAAATGGCCACAGCCTATATGAGGAAGGTCAGCTGGGCCAGCTGCATAAAATTCCACCCCGAAGACAACGTAAGAATTGGCTCTTTCAGATCTTTGTCCGAGTGCACGCCCGCACTGTAAAACATGATTTTTGAATAAACATATAAATATCAAGGCAACATGATGCATTAAGATTTCTGAGTTCTCGAGGACAGTCTTAATTGTCCTCAATAAGAAAACTACTAAATTCCTCTTTAGCTAACTATCAAGTCACAGTATGCAAACTTTCATTTTCTCACCATGTCAATTGCTTTACCATGAAGTTAACTGCAATCTTTGCCTTTGAAGAAAGCTGTGTCTCACATGGTAGGACATACCATGTTGAATGTTTGACAGACATTCAATACACCTCAACCCTTAATACACAAACCTCAATAATGGTGACAATCAACAAACCTCAAAGTTAAAAGATAAACTCCTAACATCACTACACAACAATTAGACTATTCTGTTAGGCTTGTTGGGACAACATTTGGGGGAATATTTCTGGTCTAACATTAAACCCCCCAAAAAACCCATAAGCTGGATAAATTCCAATTTCATTTTTGTCCTGTGTGGGCATGCATGTTTATGCATTTTTCAGGTGGAGCATGTTAGGTCCGTTTCACACAGCTTGCTTAAGCAGTGTGTGTGTATTCAGTGCTCATATTAACAGTTAACAGCACTCACTTGAACAGCACTTATTTAGTGAGTCATGCACAATATTTAAAGGGATATTTCACACTAAAAATTTAAATTCTTCTTTTCTTTTTTTTTACACATTTACTGACACGTTGTTCAAAACCCACATGACTTTCTTTCATCAGTGGAATATAAAAGATGTTAAGCAGAATTTTAGCCTCAGTCACCATTCACTTCCATTGTGTGAGAAAAAGATGAGACAAAATTAAATGGTGACTAAAGCTAACATTTTGTCTAATCTGTTTTTGCGTTCCACAAAAGAAAGTAATTTGGTTTTGGAACAACATGAATAAATGGTGACATAATTTTTATTTTTAGGTGAACTACATCCTTTTAAGGGATCGTTCACCCCCCAAAATGGTAAATTCTCCTATAATTTACCGTACATACCAGATGTGTATGACTTTACAGAACACTTCTTCTGCAGAACACAAAGATTTTTAGAAGACAGCTGTGTCGGTCCATACAATGCAAGTGAATGGTGACAAAAACTTAGAAGCTCCAAAAAGCACATTAAGGCAGCCTAAAGGTTAATCCACAAGCCTTAGTGTATTATTCCATGTCTTCTGTAGCAATTGAATTGGTTTTAGATGAGAACAGACTAAAATGTAACTCCTTTTTCTCTGTACACGTTGCCATTGCAGTCTCTAGACACGATCGAGATTTTAAGATTGATTACATGGCACTAAGAAGTGCAATCGAGCTTAAAATCATGGAGCCAAGGAGACCGCTGATGTCATGATTTATAGTGAATAAGGAGTTATGCTTTGGTCCATTCAAACCTAAAACCGACTGAATCACTTCAAAAGACATGGATTAAGCCACTGGAGTCTTATGGATTACTTATATCCTGCCTTTATGTGCTTTTTGGAGCTTTAAAGTTTTGGTCACCATTCAGTTGCACTGTGTTGACCTACAGAGCTGAGATATTCTTAGAATTCTGCAGAAGAAGGTCATACACATCTGGGATGGCATGAGGGTGAGTAAATGATGAGACAATCTTCATTTTTGGGTGGACTATCCCTTTTTAAGCACTTTATAGCTACACTTTAGGACTTGTGTTCCATTCTGTGTAGAGTAGTGACTATTGGGTAGTAAATGCGAATGATGATGTTTGTAATAATTATCTGTGGCCCACTCCTGATAACTATTTTATCATTTCTAGTCACTATCTAAAAAACATACCGAATGTAATAAGTAGTAACCCAGACATAATTTTATTTATTGTAAATAGCCGAAGCTGTTACACAGCAGAAACACTGTGAAAGAATAACATGATCATGGTGCTCCTTTATGAAGCTGTATGAAACAGTTCACTCCTTACCTTGCTGCTCTAAACTTTGCTTGTGATTTCTCTCATATTAATCAGACCCTGATTCATCTTATTGACCGGAAGACAAAGAAGGAAGTTGGGATCAAATTTTACACCGGTGCAATGGCTGTATACCATCAAGTGTGAATGCCTTTGAAGATGCTGGTCATGTTGTGTTTGATGTGATCACCTATGATGACAACAGCTTGTATGATGTGTTTTACCTGGACAAGCTCAAGGAGCAGATGAGCTTGAATACTACCTACTGCAAGCCCAAGTGCAAAGGATTTGTGTTGCCCATTAGCGACAAGGTTTGTCATGTTGTTAGAGTGTTTGCAGAGCAGCGCTTTACAAAACCCTTTTAGGCCTTCTTTCTTCATTCTGCTTATATGTATGCATTTGTAGCCACACTGACCCTGCTCAGTGACAATGAGTCACCTTACATGCGCGTAATCTTCTGTCCATATTCTGGTTATGCCTGCATTCTGAAAAAAAAGGTTTACAGACTTCATAGCAATTGGAATATTCCTGTACTGTAATCAGCGTATTCCGATGAATATTATTCTCACTCTGTTCTCCTTATTGGAGATGATTTATCATTTATTATGGTGCACCCCCCCCCACAAGATATCTCACAAGATAAACAAGGCACCTGTTTTTGGGAAAAACAAGCTCAAAATTAGACACTTACCTCACCCTATTACATTTCCTCCCATATGGGGGAATTTTCAGGACAGAAATCATAACAAGCATAGTATACAGTAGCCTATACACTCGAGGCCAAATGTTTGGAATAATGTACAGATTTTGCCCTTAAGGAAAGCAATTGGTACTTTTATTCACCATAGTGGCATTCAACTGATCACAATGTAAAGTCAGAACATTAAAAATACTATTACAATTTGAACAAAAATGTTCAGAACTTCTTAAACTGCTCATTAAAAATCCTCCATGTGCAGCAATGACAGCTTTGCAGATCCTTGGCATTCTAGCTCTTAGCGTGTCCAGATACTCGGGTGACCTTTCACCCCACACTTCCTGTAGCACTTGCCATAGATGTGTCTGTCTTGTCGGGCACTTCTCACGCACCTTACAGTCTAGCTGATCCCACAAAAGCTCAATGGGGTTCAGATCCGTAACACTCTTTTCCCCTGAGTCTTCCCTTTACTGTTGTACATGAAACTGGTGTTGAGCGGGTAGAATTCAATGAAGCTGTCAGCGGAGGACATGTGAGGCGTCTATTTCTCAAACTAGAGACTCTGATGTACTTCTCCTCTTGTTTAGTTGCACATCTGGCCTTCCACATCTCTTTCTGAGAGCCAGTTGTGCTTTGTCTTTGAAGACTGTAGTGTACACCTTTGCAATTTCAATCATTGTATAGTCTTCATTTCTCAAAACAATTATTGACTGATGAGTTATTAGAGAAAGCTGTTTCTTTTTTTGCCATTTTTGACCTAATATTGACCTGAAGACATGCCAGTCTATTACATACTGTGGCAACTCAACAACATAACACAAAGACAATGTTAAGCTTCATTTAACGAACCAAATCACTTTCAGCTGTGTTTGATATAATGGCAAGTGATTTTTTTAGTACCAAATTAGCAATTTAGCATGATTACTCAAGGATGAGGTGTTGGAGTGATGCTGCTGGAAATTGGGCCTTTTTTCAAATAGTGATGGTGCTGTTTTTTACATCAGTAAAGTCCTGACTATACTTTGTGATCGGTTGAATGCCACTTTGGTGAATTAAAGTACCAATTTTCTTCCAAAATAGCAAAATCTTTACATTATTCCAAACTTTTGGCCGCCAATGTATAAATGAATGTGCTGTGAATAGTTACATTGAATATTCTGAATAAGGTGTTCAACTGACTCAAAATTCTAGTTAATACAGGCAAATGATGGCCAGCTGTCTCATTCGGATTTCCAGAAACCAACATATTGGCTTAAACAGGTTATGGCAATTGGTTTAACATGTATACATGATGCATAGTGTGCTTAATCGAAATATAACCCAATTCTGAACGGCAGAGCTGCCATGCAAGGGAGGGAGCAACTTGGGGTTCGGCACGTGAAGTCGTATGGGCCGGGATTCGAACCACCAAACCTACAATTGGTGGTTTACCACTGCGCCACTGCCGCCCACAATGCCAATGTGTTTGTTTTTTTAACCAAAGCCTAAAACCTGAACTTACCTATGACTTAAACACTTTTCTTCTGCTGTCTTTCAAGCACTGATAATGCAGGAAATTTCAATGTAGGCTTATATGCTAAATGAACATGAATGTCTGCTGTAGCTAATTTTTCTTTGGCGCACACAGGGTGAGATGGGTGAAGTTCTGGTCAAACTTAAATATACGACAGCAAGTGCTGTGAAGGAGAAAGATGGTAAACTTCTGTGTCAAGGGGAGGTTCTCTGTGATGGTAAGCTAATGACACCCTAATGAAAACATATGTTATATCCTGGACGAGGATGATGGTTAGTTAACTGAAGCCTCAATTAAACTGAAATAGAGTTTTATTTTTATACATTAATATTTACATTGACTGATCTTGACATTAAATTGCTTATATTTGGGTCTTTTTTATGTTTAGGTGTAGTCTTATCGTCTGCCATAAACACTAAACCCGGGCCAGGCAGCTTTCTTCTGGTGCTTGATGGCAAATCTTTCAAAGAGGTTGCACGGGCATATATAGATGCAGAGTTTCACATGGACATGCATGGATACTTCATACCAGACAGCAGTTAAGGATTTTGATGCTTTGATCTGCCATTTGACATTCTTAAAGGGATAGTTCACACACAAATGAAAATTCTCTCATCATTTACTCACCCTCATGCCATCCCAGATGTGTATGACTTTCTTCTGCCGAATACAAATTAAGAATTTTTGAAGAACATTTCATCTCTATAAGTCCTTACAATGCACATGAATGGTAATCAGAACTTTGTAGCTCCAAAAAAATCACATAAAGCAAACAAAATTAATCTATATGACCCCAGTGTTTAAATCCACATCTCCTGAATAGATATAATAGGTGTGGGTGAGAAACAGATACAAATTCTCCATTCAATTTTACATCTGAAAGCCACATGTGGTGCCTGTTTAGTTTTACTTTCACATCTGAAAGTGAAAGTTAAAGTGAAGATTTGGAGTAAAAAAAGGACTTAAGTATTGTTCTATTTTCCCACACCTTTTACATTGCTGCTAAAGTTATGGATTTAACCAATGGAGTCTTATGGATTACTTGTATGTTTCCATTAAGTGATTTTTGGAGCTACAAATGTCTAATCACCATTCACTTGCATTGTAAGGACCTACAGAGCTAAGATATTCTTCTAAATATCTTTGTTCGTGTTCAGCTGATATATATATATATATACATACTATATATGCAGGACTGTTTCTGAGCATATTGGGGCCCTAAGAGACATCCTACTTGGATCGAGTTCTGCCCATTCTAAATCAGACAGAATAAAGTAGTGCGGTAATATTACAGTTTTTTTGAAAACCAAAATCTTTCAATCCAGAAATAATAATAGGAGATTTGCCCTCCTCAGTACATGCAATATTGAATTCCTATTCTTTGCTATTTCACATTAATGAGGAAAAACCTGTGTTTTTGACGTGACGGTTGTAAAAGTAGCACTTGTACGTGATGAGGGGAAAACTATGCAAAATGCTCTAAACCTGCAGACTTTGACCTCTGAGAAATCCTTAGGGTATCCATTAAGGCTGCACGACTGATTAAAGCTCCATTCAGAGCTTTAGTAAGTGATGTGTGATCGTGGGGCGCCCTCTAGTGCACATGTTGTGCGGCCATTTTAGATTGTTATTCATGTTAGACTATAAATGGTCTTACCTTGTCTATCCTCACAGTGAAAGACAAACTTGATGGGTCGCGGTTACCTTCTCCCCCCTCCATGCAAAATTACTGAATGTCAAACCATACTCTCCTCACAAATACATTAAGTAAAATGGGGCTGATGAACACTGTTGTGTTTTCAGTGTTTCCTGTAGCACTTCACAGTTGGTTTATAGATGGCACTGCGTGACTAGATGTTGTTTTGTGACGTGATGGTTAATCCCGGCTCTGAGACTATATTCGTGTGCGGAGATCACTCGAACATTTGGTATAAACCTTAAAAAAAAATACAAATGAAATAAAAACAGAACCCCTCTGGTTTGCTAAGCTTTTACAACTTCAAATATCTGAACACGTTTCTCATTTACATGTTTTGTTTGCTTGTTTGGAGTTGATGTACATGCTTAAAATGTAATGTTTAAAAGGTCACCAATGGCACTTAGTAGCAATAAACAAAAATGTGAAATGTAATTATGTTGTGGTTTGTTTGTTTGGTTGTGTGTGTGTGTGTGTGTGTGTGTGTGTGTGTGTGTGTGTGTGTGTGTGTGTGTTGTTGTGGTTTTTAATTTGTTTTTACATTTTTGTTTACATAATTATGAAAATATTATCCTGTTTCTGTACTTACTGTATGATTCAGAGCAGTTTTACATTTACCAGAGGGGCTACATCAGTGGCTAGTGATATATACAATTTCATGGACTATTCGTTGGTTTAAGGAAGTGACGTCTTTGTTCTTTGAACATTTCCTGCAACTTGTTGAATAGCAAATGGATGCGTAAACCGCTGCAGTGAAGCGAGACGGCTGGATGCATGCAGTCCTAAAAACTGTAGCACACCTTATTAAGTTTGATAGGTAGAGCTCTAAAAGTAACTATAGATCTCTCCCAATATCATGAATGAAGCTACGAATAAATGTACTATATTTAGTCTTTTAGCAGACGCTATGATCCAAAACCACTTACAAATTAGGAATACAGGTCCACAGGTCACTCTGAAAGCTAAATTGATCAGTTTCATTGATTATAAGAGGAGAGATCCAGTAGTATATTTGCCATATACTTTAGATATAGCAAGATATTTTTGACTAGCATAAGTAAAAAAATAAATACAGTACTTCAGCTAATGGTGTTTCATTTGCTGTTCATTTCATACGGTAACATTTGATAACTCAAGTATTCTATCACGGCACTTTCCTGTTTTAAGTAACCTAAAGAAATTAACTTTCATTGTGATAAAATACCATTTTAAAAGTTACATTTTTTTGTTACCCCACAGGGTATTTAGCCCCATTTTACCATATGTAATACAATTTTATACAGAGCTTTGGTCTCCTATATGAGTTACGAGTTAAAGGCTTCCCCATATTAGTTAAAATATTGGCATAGCATTAGCTTGACTCTAAAAAGACTCACATTTTAGTATATTAATTAGACAACGCTTTTAAACAGACCATGAAATCGAAAAAAAATATTCACCTGTTTGGAAGTTTAGAAGGCTTCATTGTGTTCAGGCGTGATACCTGCATTCCACCCATATGTTCTTTGTAGCTTCATTGCAGCCCCTGTTGAACAGAAATGCAATTCAGTTTCAAAAACTCAAAATCTATTTTAAAGCTCAAGTGTTTTGGGGTTTTCTCAGTCGAAAACGATCACTGCAATGTGGAAGAAATACAGTTTGACAGGACCTGACTGGGACATCATTTCAGGCCAGGAATCAAAGCCAACCCATAAACCCACAACACATTTTTAAACCATTGCTGATGTTGGAGATTATGATTTATTTATTGGGGTTTACTGAACCCCAAGTTGCTCCCAATGGCTGGCTAGCGCCTTGCATGGCAGCTCTGCTGTCATTGGTGTGAGTGTGTGTGTGTGAATGGGTGAATGAGTTCACAATGTAAAGCGATTTGAAAACCGATAAGGTTAAAAAAGCGCTATATAAGTGCAGACCATTTACCATTGAAAGAGGCAGAAGGAAAAAGTATATCAGACCAAGTTTCAGTTTTTACAAGATAATTGCTAGCAATGAACAAAATAAAAGATATGGGATTAAACAAAATTATCATATGTTCATATTCAAGCTCTGCCCTGTACACAAAAAGATAAATTAGCAAAAACAAGTTATGGCAAAGGAAAATATTGACATGCATATCATGTATAGTAAATCAGAACACAAATCAATAATAAAAAAAGGAGTTTTATTGGGATAATGAACAAAAGGGTATGCATCTACATTTAATACAACCATTTGTAGGAAGAAGGAATTCAGGTGGGAGGAGAAAAGAAGATTGTCTTTTATCTAGACTGTACATAAAAGAAAAACGTCTAACAGGATTATGTGATTGGTGTGGAGTTGGAGAAACAGTGGAACATGTATTAATACAGTGTAACAGATACAGAGGAAAGAAATAAACAGATTAATTACAGAAGGAGGACAACAATTAACCTTAAAGAAGCTTTTAAATCCAGTAAGAGGGGATAGTCTACTAATACAACTTCTGAATTAATTGAAAGAATATATAGGCCATTTTTTTCCCCCTGCTCTCTCTGGGCAGTGAGGGGGCTGAAATGGAGGAGCTGAACACGCAGCGCCACCGGAAGCACGAGTCCTGAAAGGTCTGGGGAGATAAGGATAATAACCTCTCATCCGTTACCCACAGATGGCGATAATGTTCTATTTTAGAATGCGAGCCGCCAATTAAAGGGAAGAAGAAGAAAAGAGTCTATTTGATCCGTTACCCACAGATGGCGGTAATGTTCTATTTTAGAATGCGAGCCGCCAATTAAAGAGAAGAAGAAACGTGACGGGGCATGACTTTGTCGAGCTTGTTTTGCGCAAAATATTTTTTCCATTCACCTGAATCGATGAACTGCCTCGCCACCAAAATGTCTCTTCTCAGAGCCGTCAGACTCAACGTAAACGTATGAATGTTGTCATGATTTATAACTGAAGTTTTTGGCTTGCAGTTAAAGTTTGCACGCTAAGACGACAGATGTCGATAGGAGAGATTGCATTGAGTGTGTTGCTTGTGAAATGAGCTCGTGTACCCATGTTTAACTGCTGTACTGTCACCTTGTCAAATGCCAGCCAAAATGTCATAATTGGTACATTTATGTCTGTTTTCAGTTCACACCTGTCCCTGTTTCCTTAGACTCACGTGTTGTGTAGAAATATTATAGCGCGGTTTGCATCCAGTCATACTGATGGAGAGACGCGGATCAAGCGAATATTACAAGAGAAGTTTCCTCAGGCTTCGTCGCTCAAAGTTGTGGATATATCCGGTGAGTCCTGTCAGAGACTGAGGCGTCTAGACCTTACTTGGGGTTTAAACAATCGTGTAATGTGCTGTTAATGATTTGCGTTCAATTGCAGGAGGTTGTGGTGCAATGTATGAAATACACATCGAATCTGATGAATTTAGAGGAAAGAGAACAGTTCAACAGCACCAATTAGTAAATCAGGTAGGCCAAATGATTTATTAAAGGGATAGTTCACCAAAAAATGAAATGTCTCTTTATCATTTGCTCACCCTCATGCTATCCCAGATTTTATTGACTTCTACAGAACACAAATGAAGATCTTAAGAATATTCCCGCTGTGTAGGTCCTCACAATGCAAGTGAATGGTGACCAAAACTTCAAAGCTCAAAAAAACACACAAAGGCAGCTTAAAAGTAATATGTACGACTCCAGTGGTTCAATCTAGGGATGTGCACGGATACAGCTTTTCACATTTGGTTAACCATGAGGTTATTTCATCAGGGAGTCGGAACGCCAGGAATAAATAACTATTAATGCATTGGAATTTCCATAAACACTAGTCAAAATGTCAGCTAATAAAGTGCATTGTGAGCTATAAGACTAGATAGCATACTACATAAATGGACATTGAAAAGTGTTAATATTTCATCATCATTCCCTTGGGACAACTTCACTCACAAACAAACGCGCAAGACGGAGGCTCCTGATTTTCGCCGTCAGGACTTACAAGTAAGACTAGATTTTGCTCTGTACATTTTCCTGCATTTTTTGGTCTTAGCCGATCACATGCATGACAACGCAGGTGTTTCGAATTTTTCTTTTACCTTGTCTAAAAATGGCGCCATTCTGCGTGAGATGCTAAAAAAAATCTGTGAAATTCAGCGCAACAGTCAGAGACGTCCATCCAGGTGTTAACGGTATTTAGAAAAACGGCGCAGATGCACACAAAACCATGTTTGAACAGCCCCTAACGAGCCCAATACTTGGAAAATCCACCGGTTTGATGAAACTCGTCGAGTTTGGGTCTTATTCAAGACCTTTATTGCAAGTGTAGAATATCCGAATGGGGATTTTGGTATTCGAATAGTGCCGTTTTGAACAGTTAATCGAATGCCAACTATTTGTGCACATCCCAACTTTAAGGCCGCCATCCCCTTTAGATCAAGTGTGCCATATATATATATATATATATAATCAATCTCCATCTCCCCAGTCTGTTTTGGGTGAAAACAACAGACCAGAATATAACTCGTGTGATCACACTTGGAAGCATGATTGTGCTGAGACTACAATGGCCAGATGTACAGCGAAAAATGTTACATTTAGGTCTGTTCTCACCCAAAACGTATGGGATCGCATCTGAAGACCTGGATTTAACACCTGGAGTCGTATGGATTGCTTTTATGCTGCCTATATGTGCTTTTTGGACCTTGAAATTTCTGGCCACCATTCACTTGTGTTGAATGGACCTACAGAGTTGAGATATTCTTCTAAAAATTCTGTGTTTGTGTTCTGTTGAAGAAAAAAATGTCCTACACATTTCTGTTGATTGATTATGGTGAGTAAATTAATTTTTGAGTGAACTTTTCCTTTAACAGTGACGCATGCAAGAGTTAAATTCAGCCGAATATTGTTATAAACCATTATAAAACCATGCTAAATTGGGCGTCTATGAGTTGTCTGTTGAATAAATGATTTGTTTCAGGTATTAGGTTACATTTAGGGGAAGTGTTCTGAGGCATTGACCATTTCTTTCCAGTTTTTCACCATTTTAATCACAATTTTGCAGTTCACTTTAATGCTCCTGCAATGTGCCAAATATTCCATGTAGTCTCTCTACCATGAGGCCATAATAACTGCATTGATAAGAATTATAGAGAAATAATATGGTTAAGATTGGGAAAAAGTGTTTAAAATATTTTAGATTAAGTATAGCACGTCGCTTTGCTGTCACTGCTTGACATGTTACATCGACCACCCAAAACGGAAGCATAAATAGTCTTTCTTTTCTAATGTCGTAATGTCTAATGCTTGTTTAACTAATTGTTTAGTGCAGATTTCACTTTGTAATCTATGCTTTGTTGTTCAACAGGCTCTTAAAGATGAAATTAAAGCCATGCACGGTCTGCGCATATTCACTGATGTTCCTGGAAAGTAAATTATTCTCTCACATCACGTTTGTCATTGTTATCTCACTGCAACAATATAGTACACACTGCAATCTGTCTCTTTTTGTTGTTGTTAAATTATACAGATTTATAATAGTGTTTGATGCCTGGGAAAAATACTTTATATATTTTATGAATGGATATGGTCCACAAATCCTGTAATACGCACAAAATAAAATAACTGTGTTTTTGCCCTGTAAATGAGTATGTGTAAGAATTCGTCATTGAAAGCCATTGAATTATATCTCTGTTAACTTGTGTGGTGTACAAGTCTAATGTATTGTGTATTATGTGTCAAACTCCGGCATTATTATTAAATATGTCAGTGTTTCATTGCTTTTTAAAGGACCAAATGCAATGCAATGCATGTTAGTTTTGTACGGTGAAGAATGCAGAATTTGCTTTCACCACCTGATGTCATTTTCGTGGTGTTTTACTTTTGACTTGTGTGTCCAGCAGGTGCTGTTAAGATCTTAAAAGATACAACAACAAATTTGTGACCGCTTTCATTTTCAATGAAGAATTTTTTTTGGTTGGTTTGTTTTTCAAACCTCCTTCCGTTCAGGTATCTTGCATATTATTCCCATGATGGTTTATGCTAGTTTTATAACAGTGTTCAGGAACTGTAAGTTACACAAGATGATGATGATGATGATGATGATGATGATGCCCTGTTTCATCAGGATGTTGAGAAGTCTGATTCATTTTAGCGAGTCGATTCCTTCAGACAGTTTGTTTCAATAATTGTTTAAAAAAAAGTATTCGATTAGCTCATCACTCAATAGTGTTCTTGGAAGTCCCGGTGGCGTTTTACGGCTTAAGCCAAAAGTATACTTCGGTCACGTTTGACCGAAGTATTGCAAATTTGCTCATCTGCAGAGTGCTCGAGCACTGAGCGCATGCAGCCTGATTTTAAGTCCCAAGTATTCTTTGGTTTTGAAGCTGAAGTATGTAACTTTAAGGCCATTCATTGGTTAATTTTCTCAAAAACTGTAAACAACGTTTCTGTCATGCTAAGAAGTTTGTTTTGAGTGCCCCGCTTAGTCCCGCCCCAACTGTCTCTTTGTTTGACCAACGGCAGACATGGTGGCATAGTGTTTAAAAACAAAGTTTATTTTTGCAATTCCGTTTGGTGGTGCTAGTGGCGCAAAAAAGCACATACTTCGACTTTAAGTCCCGTTTTTGTGCGTACCGGTTCGAATCGCATCCGGTTGACGGCGTTGCC